>JBBCBC010000007.1:14463291-14693509 GCA_037126765.1 Stenogyne calaminthoides
CACATCATCCACCATCTCGAACGTCTTCTTCAGAAAACGGCGGCGCCCATCTCCTCCTCTCAGCTCCTCCATCGCCGCCCTGTCGCCGCAACTTGTCAAAATTCTCATCTTCATCGGATATTGTTATCAAAAGGCTCTTCTTTTTACACTTATGTTAAGCACTTGGTTGTCAATCTCACCCTCCATTTTCAAAAACAAGGCGGTGCTAAATATGTGATGCAAGAACAGAGCGGTGTATTTGCATCTAGAATTGTTAATATAGGGCGAGGAGTTTGGAAAGTGACTGTCTAGTTTGTATTGTATGAATCTGAGGTGTAAAGAAACAAACAAAATAGAGTAGATAGCAAAAGATACTAGTCAAAATCTTGGATAGGAATTTAGAAGTAGGGGTGTAATGTGCTGGCAAAATGTTAGCCAAAAGAAAGTGGGACTTAAGAGCAAAGTAAAAAAAAGAACCGCCTTTGGTGTTGCCATGTGTGGTAATTCTCAGTTAGTAGAGTGGTACTCATAGCCCACATTGAAATCAACCTTATAACATTTTGTTTCTGGGAACTTCTCTTTGACCACCACACCTAATTTGTTCGGAGTATCACAATTTTCCATCCACCCAAAAGTATTTATGGGTATCTTTGTTTCTTGAATTAGGATGAACGACTTTTAAAAATTACGTTCCATTTATAGTTTGAGATTTAAAATTAAATTTTAAAATCATCTCCTTATAAAGACTGCTTCTGTTTTATTTTCAAAAATTCAATACAATCACATCACTTATTTTTCCCGGCTTTCAACACAATATAATAATATCATATCAATCATTATTAAACGTTGATTTGACATAAAATAAAATCTACCTTATCAAAATCTGAAAAACAAATATGCATTTTTTACTATTCACTAAACTTTCAAATCCATGCGATTTTGAAATCGTAAACTTCTACACACCTAACTTAAAACAAACATACCCTATATGTTTGGATGAAAATTGTCTTCAAATCATTGTGAATAATTTTTAAATTAAAGAGAGTATGTAATCTATCAAAATATATGAAACATACTTGATTTTATCTGAATTTTAGTTGATCAGATTTTTTTATGGCGTCAGACTTGTTACCGTTATCACTCCCGACGACCATCATAATCCTGACGTTATGTCATCAATCTTGACGTCATTAGCTCTGTGTCGTCGTCGATATTTTAGCCCTAACCAGCATATGCTCTAAAAACTAAGAAAAATAAAATAATTCTTTTTTTGGAAATTGATTGTGAAATTGGTATTGACCCAACTTGACTAGACTAAATTTTCAAGATGATGATCCATTTATGGGAAAATAGAAACAAGTTTTAAATTCCATAATCTACGTTTCAAGTAGATTAATTTGATGAATTAATTTGCTCAAAAACCAATTTAGGTTGAATGTGTTATTAATACATTAAGTTGACAATTTATCATTAAAGTTGAAGAATAAATTGTGGGAGGAATGAAAATCTCCAACTCATCCCGCATAGGAAAGTGGATAAAGAATTTGTGTCATATTAATATATTTTGTAGTATGAAAATTCAATATTGATTAAGTATACATAGTGAATTACTACAGTTGGCGAAAAGACTAACCCAAAATAGTTTATTGACCGTTACACACGCCGTGACTTAATGCATTGGGCTCTTTAGAGCGCGCTTCATGAGCCTTTATTTTTCGAAGGTAGGCGACTTCGTAGGTGGCTCGTGGTTGTGGGCCATGGTAGCGAACTCCACTATACAAGGCTCATGGTCTGGTTGTGACTCGTGGGAATCGAACCTAGGTCCACCTTAAACTTCATGGCCCGAAACAAAAAAAGCGTCTTGTGCTGACATTGACTCACAGTTGAAATCGAACATCGGTCTAGGTGAATCGACATTCGTGATTAGGTGACCGGGTTGAGTCGATTGAGCGAATCAACCACGAATCGAGTCTTGGTAATAGCCCCCAAAAAAAAAAAGGTCCGATGCAATTTTCAAGGATCTTGATCTAATCAAGAGACTCGGACGAGGACCCAAATTCATCATGTCTGTAAAACAGACTCAATTCACCAAAACAACACCACAACTCTTCAACTATTATAAATTCAATTCCCCGATTTCCATTTTCAATCATCCTAAAATTACAAAGCATCTGAAGGCATACAAAACATTCTAAATAATCTAGATTTTGTATTGTGTCAGGTGGTCAAGAAATTTCTTGATAATCTTCGAGTCCGTCAGCCGGGAGAAGCTTTCGACTAGAGTAAACGACGCGAATGTTGGGAATTTATATGATGAAGTCTAAAAACACATTGACAGGGACCAACAGACCATACCGATCACCGATGTTTATATTACCGCGCTATAAGGAGACCAGCTTGATAATGATTGTATAGAATAACCGATGAATAACAGGTCACATATTGAAGGGGAAACTTAATATGTATAGGTCGATTCAAGACTAAAAGACAAATGACATCCCGATAAAGCCGTAATGCAAGATAAGAAAAGAAGATCGATCGCCTCGATCCGTCCGGACATCTCACCAAGCTCTAGACGAAATCAATACCAAGATCGTAATCGTAAGACCTACATCACGAAGTCCGCTAGCTGTTACCAACCAAGACTCGGCACCGTCGCAGACCGACCGTCAGATCGACAAGTCACCACCAGTGAAACTGGGATGTTTCACCTAATCATACATCTATGATCTCAACAAGAAGTTAATGTCAAACTTAGTTGGAAGAATAATCAAAAAGTGAGTTCATATCCAATAAGAACAAGAGACGAGTGATCGAGTTTATTAATTAAGGGATTTCATGCTACTCTCTTCAGAATCTGCCACAGTACAAATTCACGCTTTTGGCCATGCCGTTCCTCAAGCTCACAATACATTCAAGTCAGAAGTTCTACCAATATAGCCCGGAATTCAAATTGCTCTCCAACGCTCTTTGATTCTCAAGGTCTATATATACGGGATTACACTTTTTAGAGAAAAACAGAGACTCGGGAATACCAAAGTAGTTTCGCTACTCTCGACGCATCAAGAACACGACAAGAAGATTATTTTATTAAGTGTTCATCCCATAAGTTCTAGCATAGAAATCTTTTCATCTATCAAGTAGTCGCTATACGCAAGCAAAAAGATTTCATAGTTGGAACCAAAACACCCACCACCAAACCCCCCAAGTTAAAGTTGTTGTTAACAAGATTCGCATCAGTATTTTAGCTCGACCGGGATCGTTGAGTGTAGAACCTTAAACATCTAGTCGGTAAAATCGTGTCGGGACTTACATTACAAAAAACAAGTTCACCTGGTTAAGTAGGTGCCCTCAGATGCGGAAAGAATGATCTAGGATCGTTTGTCCTAAATCCACTATAAATCTTGTGTGCTCACGCCTTGATTAACTGACATACAACGCATTCACACAACCTTTGCCAAGATACATATTCCCGTTGAGACTGCTTAGTACCGCTTCGATCGACAAACGACATCAAATAAACCGATTAAAAAAGATTAACTTTGGAATCGATTATCAAAACTGCTTTTTACTCGCAAAAGGAAAGCCTTCACACATCGCTTAAACCGGAGAAAGTATCGGCGAACCGACCATTTTCAGCATCAAGAGCTGGTTATCTCCAACAAATCGATTCATTTCAAGACTCCGACAAAGAATCGCCTTCACACCGATTTTACAAAAAGCCCGTAAGTCTATTCACCCCTCCTCTAGACTTCATTTCACAAAACTCATTCGGACCCAAGTGGTATCAAAGTCGTTGGTTCTACGTATTCAATCGACTTCTGGTAATATCGATTCTGGAGGAAGAATCTTTTGTGGTCAAATCAACTCATCTTTGAAAAACCATTTTAAACTCATTCATTTCAAAATCACTCAAAGACGGATAACACCGTATTGACATCATGATTCCGTCAAGTTCTCCCACCGATGAGCGTGCGATTGGGGGCCATATGTCCAACCATCTAGGTTCTATAAGCGTGCTTTAACGACGGAATTGGTCGAAAGAAAAGACCATCATCATTATTTATTACGACAACCTCATAGCTGATAAGGATCCACTTCGCATTCCGGGAGTTCAGCGTTAAAAAGCCTACCAGCCGGATCCGTAAGCAGAAAAGTTTATACTCTCTGCATACTATCGCCAGGCATATTATCATGAAACCATGGAGCATAAGGTCACTATGAAAATATTAAGTATCTCAAACTAAAAACAATTCGGGATACTCTACCGAAAGCTACGCAAGGGAAATAACGATAAAAGACAGTCAAGCCTACAAAGTTCTAAGTAATCAAAAGCAAAAGTTCCGAAAAAATCAAGATGCCGCTTCAACGAACCATATCAACGCACTGGCGGAAGGATTACAATGTCTATAAACAAGCTTCGGTGGAACTTGGTAGAGAGATGTCTGAGCAAAGATATCAACTACAAAATCCTAAGGTCTCTCACCAAGAAACGAATACGCCACAAGGACCAAGGATCGCTCAAAACATTTCAAAATGAAGCTATAACTTGCTCTTGAGCCTTAAAGCTCACGAACTGGGATGGATTGAAAGAGGACAATAATTGAAGACGAGGTGCCTCATTTAAGCTCAACTTCAAAATCGCCGCTTTTAAGGCAACCAAAGAAGAATAACGAAGGCCAACGAACCTGCCAGAATATAACGAATGCGCATAATGTATCGTCATGCACAAAACTTGAGAAGTCAAAACGTCCAACCGCAGGCATCGGGAAGATTTTATAAGACTATCAACATACCTGGAAGAGATAGGAGATTAGCCAACGATTCCGAAGAACCAGATCCCATGATCTATGGGATCACAGAGACATTCTAAAGGAAAAGAAAGTTATCAGATCAAGGGCGAAGAGATTAACCGTGAGCAGGAAGAAGTCGGGGACTACTTCATCGAAAGGGAAGTCACCGATAGGGTCAATACACAGACGCGAGTGATTCACCCGAAGGAAAGGTTCGGTGGATCACGAAAGGCATTTTAACCGCGAGAAGCCAAATCACTATACAAGCAGACTCTGCACTGACGCCAAAGAGAGAAAGTTTTAAGAAAAGAGGAACGTAAGAGAGCAAACGCATATAGGACAAGAGCCATGGTTGTTGATAATACGTGAATCGATTTCATTCCTATCTCAGCCTGAGACTCGTGGATACTCCTCTCATAGAAGATCCTCGCCTCGACGCCAGCATCATGACTTCTATGAAAAACGAAGACGATATTCCCCTCGCATCGATGATGAGATCTCGCCTGATGGGCTGTGGAGGAATTAACAACCGAGGTAACCTCCGTACCGCTTCGCTCGCTTACACCACCGCTATCATAGCTACACCCGGCCGGGGAGATTGACTCGCAACTTTATCGTACAGCACTGTTGAGGATTCTCTCCAATGCAAAAGACATCTATGCTATAAAGGAAGTTTGAAAATGCATTGCCGAGAATTAGAAATAATCACCATAAAGAGAATGATCTCGTGAAGTCTTCAACTTCATCACAAATCGTCAAGTAACCGGTGAATGAACATCAAAGTTAAGGTTTTCCGACGTGAGAAGCTAGACCAAGATCAACAAGTACTAACAAATGCTAGAAATTGATGACTTCAAATTCTTCAAGAAAATTCATGAGTCGTTCAAAGTACGAAAAGTCTCGGAATCATCTGAGGATAATCGCTGCCGCTTAGAAAACAGAGGTTTTCACAAAATCATCTAAACTGCAGCCAAGACATGAACACTCTATTTGAACAACAATTAATAAAGGCGGACTCAAGCACAGAACTTTTCCACATCCTCAAAAAAAAAGCCCCGACGATTCTACTCAAAAAAGGCGAATCGACGAAGCTTCTCACAAAGATACCCAAAAAGCTAAACATGTATCTAATAAAAGGAAAAAGAAAGATGTGTAAGGTAAAAGCTCTTAAACCGTAAGGGAACATAAATGGACCCCTAATCGGTAAAAGTTATCGTAACAGGGAATCAATGTATAACCCGCCGAAGAGACCAACTGACAATATATCGCACGTAAAAGACAAAATCACCAGAAGTGGTTCAATTGCAGACCCAATCAAGGTCACCGCATAATAAGCATGTTTCGTAAACCTAAAAACCACCTATGCCAAAAAAGATATGAATTCTTGATGGTAGTACCGCATTTCCACCCCTATAATCGAAATTAGTCGGCTGCACTCGGAATCCAATTTCCCGGATAAAAAGTACATTGGAACAAGAAAAGATATCCTAAGTTCTAAGTCATCTCATGTTCACACTAATAATCATACAAAACAGAAGATATAAAAGAGACGGAGGATTACGCGGATTGCATGAGACAAATCGCCTTCGACATCTAATCATCACAATAATGAAGTGTTCTGCTTGTACGGGATTTCCCAACTAAACTTAACCTCGTGAGATCCAACTAAAAGGGGTAAATTTAAAGTCTTCGATCCGACAGCAGATCGCATGTCTCCGCCAAACAAAGCGAGGTGTGGCAACCATTCCGCAGCATCGACAGCTGACGCCGCGCACATGATCGAAGTAAGCACCTCCCTCGCCTCTTGCATTGTAACAAAGGTTCATGCAAAATTTTCTGATGGATAACTTTGGTTATACCAAAAGGTTCTGGAACCTGAGAATGATGATGTACAAGTAACTGAGTCTCGTATGTCGAAGGTCTGAAGTACAAATCCCTATTATCGGTTTCACAATTCTGCGACAATGGATTCAGTGTTGAGTTCTCGACTGATTAATGCACTAACAAGAATCGAGCCACTCAATAGATTTGCCAATCGTTCAAGGAAAGGGACGATTCACACAAATGGATTGGAACGCCGTCGTGAAATGATGTCGATTGTCAAGAGTTCCAAAAGTAGAACCGCTCGTACGTTAATGAAACATCCGAACTTTAAAACTTCAATAAGATTGCAAGGGATGTTCCCCGCAGAAGGACTTAATGAAGTATTTTCAAAGACGTACATGTACCGGGATGTCGGCGGGAAAATGTGTGTCAAAGTCATTCGCCGGAATTCTGACCGGGTATGTCCAAAATAGAAAAGAGCATATCAGCAGTACCGCCTCCATACGGATCTATTTCAGATCAAGCACACCGGGCCAGCCCCAACCCGGACGAATATACCGCCGTAACCGTGGATGACTATTCATGCCATCTGGTTATATTCTTACATGTTGAAGAATGGAGACGCATAAATCCAAGATACCCGAAATGCCAAAACGACATAAATGAGAATGGTATCGTCAGATAGTAAAAATCGACGAGCATAAAGGTAAAATGTAATTTCCTAACTCTTTATTATCGATTTTGCTCTAAGTTTGTATACAACATGAAACATCAAATAAGACGACCACAACAAAATGGAGAAGCCGAACTATAGAATTTAATCCCCCTCAAAGAAGCTCGCCGCATCGACAGCAATTTAACATGCAATACCAAGCCGCTTTCTCCGGGCGGCGTATAATCAACACCGCATTTTTCATACCGGTCAAACATGTCTTTCCATTCGCGTTCACTACAAAACGCCTATGAACCGTGGAATATTTAAAACTCTGCCTCTTTACTTCATGTTTTTAAATGTAAGTGTTTCATACACATACATGGGGCAGACAATAAGACTAATTCAAACAGATGAGGGTATATTCTAGGATATTCCCTCATCTAAATAAAGGCTTTCGGCTCACAAATGCATCGGAACCCTACTTGTGGAAGAAACACCCCATGTAGTCTTTGGATGTAGCATCTTCTCGATCAAAGAGAAATCCTGCCGTAACAAGATGTACTGATCAACAAGTACCATGCTCAAAAACGGATCAACAACATCAAGGAAAAGAACTTTAAAAACTGAATCCAAGATACATTCCAGATTCAATGATTCACCGATCATTCCATCCTAAGGTACCTAAAAATCGTTTGATGAAGAAGCGTTTCATATAGCCGAGAGAAGATCAACCAACTATCCCGTCATGGGAACACCGGTTCCCATGAACAGCATATCGCCATCTCTCTACGAGTCCAACATCGTACCTAAGACTTGTTCTCTTATCAAGTGAATCATAACTCAGACCACCCCAATCGCTTATAATGAAATTTTATCAGAAACGGACGATGTTCTCCAAACCAACGCAAATCAGAACAGAAGGACCTGGATAACCAGTCATCCAACTGATCTGATAATCGGAGACCCATCTGATAAAGTTAAAACTAGACATCAGATTGGTGAAAGTGCCATGTATTGCTGTTATCTGTCTATGAAGGAACCAACAACTATAGAGGAAGCTTCTACAAGACGCAGATGATTCTAGCAATGCAGGAAGAGCTAAACAGTTCTGAGAGAAATCAAGTTTGGAAACTGGTAGACAGACCAAGTCATCAAGACGTTATTGGCACGAAGGCAGTATTCAAGAACAAGAGATGAGAAAAATGCCATCACCAGAAAAGACTTATAAGTTAAGGGGGTATTCACAATCAGAAGGAATTGATTATGATGAGACCTGCAATCTTGAAGTCACTAGAAGCTAAGCTTTATTCGTTTCTGGCATATGCTGCCCACAGAGGGTTCACTGTGTATCAGATGGACGTAAAGAGTGCTTTCTTAAACGGGGTACTAGCAGAGGAAGTTTATGTCGAACAACCTCCAGGCTTTGAAAAGAGCAACCAGGTGTACCTGCCTAAGAAGTTTCCTCTATGGTTCAAACAGTTCTCCGAGCTTCTGGTATGATACACTCTCTCGGGCCAATGAAGCGGGTTCACTAAAGTTGAATAAATGATTTAACCTTTATTCGCAATAGAAAGATGGAAAAAGATATTTACATGTTCGACTATAATTACATCATCCTTGGATCTCCCAACAAAAGCCCATAGGAAAGATTCGCCAAGCTGGATGCAAGGGAAGTTCGAGATGTCCATGCAGGGTCAAAATGAATTACTTCTTTCAATTCTTCGGCAGCGCAAAAGTACGTATGGATATCTATCTCGCCAGCACAAGTACACTAGGAATTTATCGCTAAGTTTGAGTTCAAAATTGTAAAGAAGCCAAATTTTATGATGACCGGATTCAAGATGGATCCAGACAGGATGGTCGAAAACAAATCGCGAATATAGGGCTCATCGATTCTCATTATACCGACCGCCAAAGAAACCATATATATAACCTTTCGGGCAGTAGGTGTATAAAGCGATTTCGTGCAAACTAATGATAAGTCATCAGAAGCGCCTAAGCGATTTCAAGTATCTCAAGGGGACAAGAAATTCGGTTTATTTTACCCACCGATGATAATTCGGGAAGCTACTGGTATTCATCTGACATGGTGGCTGCAAGATCGGTTAAAATCCAATTCGTGAACTCAATTTTGTAGCAACCCATCTCGTGGTTTTCAAAGAAGCGCATTATCGCCATGACATCTACTAACAAGGTAATATATGGTTGCAGTGAAGCCGTTGTTCCCAACCGCCGCTTAGTCGCACGAGGGATTACAAATTGAAGCTAAGAATGTACCTATTTTCTGTGATGCGATTAGTGCTATTGCAATAACTCGAATCCCGCTCTACATACAAGATGCAATCATGTGGATGACGCATAATTGTTTTATAAGAGATCATGTTGAAAAGAAGAATATCGCACGGAAGCATTCACATCGACATACAGAAAGTCGATATTTCAACCAAATAATACCGAGATCGATTCAAATTATGCAATGAGTTAGGCTGTGGATTCTGGAGAAAATGCACCTAAAATGTTTGATGGATTGTTCTCCGTAACTACCGGGTTAAAGATTAACCAAAGCGGGGAAAGGAATCGCTTGAGTTTGGTATCTCAATCGACGCGAAGATCAAAGCAGAACTCATGTGAGAAATCGCATCGCATTTACAAGATTATCGTGTCGAAGGAACCGACGATGGCGTTATCGACAAAGAAATCGAATTTTAAAAAAAAAAAGGAATAATCCGATTAAATCACCGATTATTTTACGCCTTTGTAAGTTATTTTGCTCCTTATATTCAAATTACAAGATTCACAAGTAAGATCACATTTTCAAGCAAGAAACGTGGTTTATCGATAAGACACAAAAGAATTTTACACAACAATGGAATAATAGAAATTTTCATTGATAAAGACTCAAGGTCGTTACATTACAAGATACAAGTGGCTCAAAGGACCGTGAGGTCGTAAGACATAAGTAATGACCAAAACCTTAAATTTATAACTCCTAAACCTCTTCATCCTAACCTAAGCAAAGGAAAGAGAGAGAGATTTTAAATCGATGCTCATTTTCCTCACTTAACAAGCGGGTGAGAGAGAGGCTTCCAAAAAAAAAAAAAAGGCGCCAAAAAGAAGCCGGGCGATCAAACCAAATGGAGCGTAGAGCGCCTGATAGGATTTTTTTGCCGAGAGCCCCAAGAAAGAGTCGCGACTCCTCCAACAGCAACGGGTGAGTTATATATAAAGATCGCTTGTCCGGGATCAAGATCGCATATCAAAACTCAATGCTCATTTTCGCATCGAAAGTTCGTTGATGCTCGTTACGCCATAACGATGTATTGACCACACAAGGTGCATACTACAGGGTATGTCTTCTCAGCTGCAATACAGCCCGCCGCCAGCCGTGGTGGCAGAGAAACTTGCAACAATCAGATGTGAAATTCCGGACGCATGACAAAACAGCCAGGATAAGGGACACAAGAGGGCTGATTTCCGGTTTTCTAAAACATCGGAAAAGGGGGGCAAGGTGTTTACGGAAGTTTAACCGAAATATGGTTCACCGTGATCACATGATTCTGCCAAGAAGCAAGAATGGTGAACGGGTTATGTTGTGTAAAAACAATCGTCAATTTATTGAGGCCAAGCCAAGGCAAATGCAACACGGTTCTCAAAACCTTTTTTAGAGAAATTCACTGCGACAAATGGCAAAGAATCACGCCGACCCATAATTGATAAATTTACTACGATTGACATATCAAAGATCTCGCACAAGCTAATTGACGATGACAAATCAATCGCTAACTTAGGGAATAGAGACTACCATCCTGCATCAAGTTTTCAAGCGTAACACTTATCCCAAGAATTGGCCACCGAGAAAACATCGATTAGTCAACCAAAATCGACACATACTAAGTCAATTTTATAATAAGACTTTCCTTCCGTCACTGAAGCTTGAAACTCAACAAATTAGACACATCGTAAAATATGAGAAAAATAAATAATACGCTGGAAGAACTTAAACCCATCAAGCGAGGGGACGCGAAATCAAATTTATTCAATAAGATCAGCTTGAGTTGGAACTTCAACGCATCGATGCAAAAGAAAAGATCGCCTAAAAGTTTTATCGGGAAAATTTAAGCGCTTAAAGTAATACTAAGATCAACAAGAAAATCAACATGGACAGATGGTATTGATCGACATAATATCACCAACCAGACACTTTTTCTTTTTTCTCTTCGTTTCTTTTGCTTATTTATCGGATCTTTATCTGATATTATTTGTCTTATCACCTTTATCCTCGACGATAAGGTTAATCGCAAATCATTTAATGCGGACGGGAAATATGTATAATGTTACTAAATGTAAAGCGCAACCAAAAGGTTTTCGACGTGCGCTTTTTCCCTAACCCTACGACATCAAACCGCTTAATCCGGAGCATTCAATCTTTTAAACGGTTGATCTTCAAAATCGCGGTTTCTTTCTTCCCCCCCTCCTCGCTTTATATAAAGTTCATCAAACCATACCGTAGTTTTCCATTTCACCAAACTTGCATTTATTCTTCCTGAACCCAGACATTTCTATCGATTCAAAATATTTTTCCTAAAAGTTTCAAAATCATCTTTTCCAAAAATAATCCGTAATTTATGTTTATTTGATGTATCTTATGTGATATTCTTTTGTATTAACGCACAATTTAACCAAATCTATCTTATCTGCATGATCATCACTCACCAGACGTGGGAAAATAATGTGCACCTATAATGGAACCGCAACAAAGACAAGTGGATGATAAGTTCCTGCTCGACAGCTCAATGTCACTGATCCGAATCCATGGAGGTCGAAAGCAAATTCTTTTGAAAAGGTGCTTGAGAAATTTTATATACGCCAATCGCAATCCAAGACAAAGAGGAAGCACTAGAATTCAAGGAATTTAAGAGTGTGATACAGATGCGGGCTGGTGAGAAGAACTACTTTCGGACAACCACCCGGAGAAGAAATCGACCGCCGAATGAGGATATAACTCGCCTGCTCGTTCCACCAGTCAATTTGACCCCTTCTACCGCCATTACAGGAGAACGGCGATGAGCTGATCGAAAATAGTTTCTTTCGTGTATAGAAGTCGACAAACATCATAATGCTAGGTTTGTCGTGCCAATGCTCAAGAGGAAATACCGCATTGTTGTTCGAATATACGTCAAAAAAATAATTATGGGTATTAGATTCAAACCCCTGATGCTATTACATCCGCCAAAAACCCAGAAAGATGGGTCAGCAATAATTGATGGAGCCAAGAACATCAACCGGCATGTTTCTAAGGCCATTCACTTCCCAAGAACATGAGAAATTTGAGTTAATGAAAGGAGTGTGTATTATCAAGAAGAAGATCAAGAATCTCAACAAGGTTGCAAGACCAAGATAAATGCCAGCCAATTTGGGAAATCGTAATGGATCAAGTCCTATAAGGTTTTTCTCACAGCCACTTTACCATCCCTTGGGCCACTGACGATGATATGCACAACCTCCCCCAAAGTCAAAAGAAGCGGGAAAAGGTACAAGAAAGCTGCTTCTACACCGTGATGCTGGCTTAATTCAAATGAAAGCCGGTGAAAGCCTCCCCTGCATAGCCCACCAGATGTTCCCAAGAAGAAAAAGAAAAATCGTGAAGGCCTGTGACAAGAGGTCAGAAGGCGGTAAACAGGCAAGCCTCCACGACCTCCCCGACGTTAAAGATGAGCCGATGAAGAAAGAGCGCGACGGCCCACAGAACAACAAATCAACGTGAAAAAATCGACGGCAAAGCTTTCGAAGTTCTCGGAAAAGATCGCCAGTGTCAGCCTCTCCCGAGGGAAACGCACAGCCGACATATCACCGATTCCTTTCTCCTCTCAAAGCTTCCTCGAAAGTCATCTACCACTGACTAACGTCAGCCGGTAGATGACTCTCCTATTCTTCCACTCGCCACAACAACTCGAACTACATCAGTCATGTAACCGTAGTAAAAGCTAATTGTCAGGAACTGACCACCGCTTCACGCCAGTAACCTCTTCGCAGTCGAACCGATCAGCCAACTTCCGCCTACTCAAGCACAACCAGAACCTTCCACATCTCATCAAACTGAATCTGGACCGACAATTCCTGAGTCCAGATCAACAAAGATCATAACAGGGAAATTGATCAGAATGCGAATCGAAAGAGAGATTGATGAGTTGTATCCAGAACTGGTCGCCCAACCTGCCATACGAGAGGAAGTTTTTGGAGATCCTCACCTCGAGAGATCTTCTTCGAAAGTTTTCTATCTTCATAATAATTATTGAATGGGAATGGGCGGCAGTGTATGAGTTGCGACTTCGATTTCGGACAGTAATATGTAAATCTCGCAAAAGCCGATCACTACCGAAATATAATCAAGTAAATTGCTAAAACCTCTCGATCCACACGAAGCTGTGGTTGCCTAATAGTCGAATCGAGATCACGACAAAGTTCAAGCGTATGCTATCACGGCTGGATGCAGCCGCCGCTGATGATAAAGGAATCAAGCGCTGCAGCCTCATGATCAACCATCGGAGGCACAAAATAATCGAACGCATCATTGGTGATACCCAAATATTCCAACATTCACGCCACTATTGATCAACTTCGTGAGATCAAACCTTGTCTCAAAGATCTCTTCAGCAGTTAAGAAGTCAGGGACTGAGTAATGATCAAAGGCATGTATCATTAAAGAAATATCGATGAAAGTAGAAATGCTATTTCTTATTGGGGTAATAAAGATCGGGCCTCCTAAATCAGGTCCACCGCGCTACCAACTGGGATAAAGACCGTTGATACCAAATCGACTCGTGGACACACAACAAGTTTTTTTTTTCGGATGCCATCGACAAGCTAGAATTGACGTAAGAGAAATTTGACAAATCGATAAAACACTTCACTCTATGGAATCATTAAGATCGAATGGATATCAAAGATTCAAAATCTAACCGCTCAAATCAAGGCATTCTGCTGGCAGATTCAACAAGGCGACGAAATTGGTCTTTGCTCCTTCGGGAATTTAATTACCATTTTTTTTTGATCAAACCAAAAGGGGAAGGACAGAGTGAGAAACCAATCGACACAATGTAAGCAGGATTATCACAAACTCTCATTTTCATCGAAAGATGTCCAAAGAACGATAGTCAAGAAGCCCGAAATGTCAAGAAGAAAGAAGGCGTAAAATGTCGAGGTGCGTAAAATTCAAACAAGAAATTCGCGACGAGAGGAAAGAAAGCATGGGGATCGAAAAATCCGTGCATTTAACCTAAGCCGCCAAGAAGAGTTGACGCAGATCATCCTAAAAAACTGCCACAAGCAAGATGCTAAGAAATTTGAGGAATGGAATAAGATCAGAGGAATGGCTTCGGATGCCTCGTTTCCCATCTTGTTCCACAAGACCCTTCCCTCAAGAATTTCAACTGTTAGAAAACAAATACCCGATTTCTTCTTCTCAAGTATTCGAAAATGAAGGCGACATCAAAAATTATTCGCCAAGAGTATGATTCAATATCTCGGGCGATGGTTCATTTGGACAGATCAGCATTTCAAAGATTCTATTGACATCCCGCATTTAACGCGAATAATCGATCCCCAAAGAGACCGATGATGTCAAATGGAAATCCATCGATTAACGTATTCTCAAGATCAAAGAGATGACATGATACAAGCCCAAAAGAAAGAAGAATCGAAGACTACTCGTGATCAATCACATTATTTTCAAATCTTTTTTCGATGTAAATATGTAATCAACATTCATTAAATGAGAAAAGTTTATTTTCTCGATCCTAAGATGTTTCCTCATCGGTTTTCCTCGACATATGCTCTTAACTGCTCTATTTTTTTATCAACCTGCTTTGGTTTAAAGGGTTTCAGTTTCATCAAAAGGGGGAAATTGTTGGGAAATTTATAGTTTTGATGAAGTTCCAAAACACATGTAATAGACCACGACTAAGTAATCGATCGATGTTTATATTACCGCTATAGTGAGACCAAATGATAATGATCAGATAATCAACCGATTTAAATGAATAGGTCACATATTGGAGTGGGAAAACTCACATTGTCAGGCCGATCCAAGACTCAAAGGATAACGGACATCCCATGGTGCCGCCGTAACGCAAGACAAGAAAAGTTAAGATCGATCGCTCCGATCCGTCCGACATCTCAGCTTGAAGTCATGAGATCAAACTCGAATACCGGGATCGCACTGTAAGACCTAAGCATCACCAGTCCGCTAGTTGGAAGTTGTCAACCTATGACCGAAGACTTATCAGTAGATCGACCGGGCCCAGATCGATCAAAGAAATGCCACCCGCGTGAAACTGATGTTTCACCCAATCATACGCCTATGATCCGAATACAGTTAATGTCGCTTTAGTTGGTGAATAACTCCTCAAAAGTGAGTCTGCTTATCCAATAAGAACAAGACACGATGATCGAGCTTTCTGCGGAATTCACGCTATTTCGATGCTACCAGAATCGGCTACAAAGTACAAATTATCGCTACGCGCGCCTCAAGCTCGCCACATCAAGCCCGCAGTTCATTAAATAACATACCGAATTCAAATTCGTTTCCAACGCTTTTTGATTTCAAGATCTATATATATGGGATTACACTCAGAGTGAAGAAATCCGGAGACAACAATTCGAAGCTCAAGCAATTCTCGATTTCCGCACAAGAACACGAACGTTAAGATTAATTTTTTATTAAGTGTTCATCCCATAAGTTTTAGCATAGAAATCTTTTCATCTAAATTACAGTCGCTTATATGCAAGAAAAGATTTCATATAGTTGGAACAAAACAATCTTACCAAAACCCCCAAGTTAGGTTAAGTTGTTTAGCCAAGATTTCGTATCAGGGTTTCTAGTTCGACCGATCGGCCGAAGGTGAACTCCTTAAACATCTAGTCGGTGTACCGTGGTTTGACTTACACATAAAAACAAAGTCCGGGCCGCTAAGTAGGCGATAGTGGGAAGAGCGACGTAGGATCGCCTTATTCAACCAATTATAAAATCTTGTGTGGTTTTACCGCTGATTAATCGACATAATAACGCACACAACCCTTTAAAGCCAAGATACATATTCTAAGTCGAGACTGCTTAGCACCAAGCTTCGACGATGAAACGTGACACTTTCACCAAACCGGACAAAAGATTAACCTGGAATCGATGATTAAAACCGGTTTTTCACATCGTAAAACTGTTTTCAGACACATCGCTTAAATCGAGATATTTAACCAATCTCGCTTTCAGCGACCAAGAAGTTGGTTATCACCAACCGATTCATTTCGACTGGACGTTAATCGCCTCACATTTGATTTCAAGATTAAAAAGTTTTCGTAAGTCTATTCACCCTCCCTCTAGACTTCTGCCTTTAAACCTTGGGTTTCGACCCACAAAGGAAGTTTTAAAAGTCACAGATTGGGGCTATTGCATTGATATCGTGACAGAATCGAGTACGGGTCAATATTTTTCACGGAAAGAGAGTCAAACTTGCCTCGATTTTTTTTGATTGAGTCGGCTTACATCATTCGCCACACACACAACACAAATTTTCTAACAATCGAAGGGCCGATATTCTATTTATTATCGAAAATGTCTTTCATCAGCATCCCATGATTGTTCCAACTTCATATGGAGAAACCGGTTTAAATTCATCGTAAATGATTTCAAACGGTGGTACGTAAGATGATGTTCTATCTAACCACCCCCGGATTTGCTCGCCTTGGCAAAGAAGATC
Source organism: Stenogyne calaminthoides (assembly GCA_037126765.1). Lineage (NCBI taxonomy): Eukaryota > Viridiplantae > Streptophyta > Magnoliopsida > Lamiales > Lamiaceae > Stenogyne > Stenogyne calaminthoides. The sequence continues at coordinate 14,480,295 of JBBCBC010000007.1, forward strand.
CACCAACCGCTGGAAGATGATTTAAATGACCAACAACGTCGAATCGCACTAGATGCATGGAATCACACAGATTTTTTTGTTTAACTACTTCGTGATTTTCGGTGGAGGCCCGCTGACTTGTGAAGGGTCTATAACCAAGTAGCCCTTTTCTTAAATATGATAATATTACACATGCAATAATCGCATAAAAAGGTAATTATATATTATTTATTATATACTATTATTTTAATTTCATTAATAAATTCTAAAACATCACTTATTTTGGAACACTAGAATGGTAATATAAGTGCATTTTTTAGATATTTTCAATTTAAAACGACTTCAATCAGATAATACACGACAAAAAGTCTTTATTTTTAAGTGAATATAACTACACTTTTTAAAATGCAATCGAAGTTGCATAGTGCACCATGCATACAAAGACTTTATCTCATATTTATATTATACATATATATGTAACACTTAATGTTTTTAAAAGATAAAAACTCATATACATTTATCTCACGCAAAGAGTATAGAAAGAAAAATTCTAAAGACAATTAACACCCACCTCAAAAAAAATGTTAAAACGCTAATATCTAATTATAATTGCGGTCATCGAAATACCGCTCCTATTACGCGTACATTTTTTAAATTTTTATTTATTTTTTAATTTGTGAAGTTTTTTAAATTTAAAATAAGATATTGACTTGCCTTTTAAATAAATAAACACACCAAATATTTTTCTTTAATTTGGCCGTCAAACCCTCAAACGCGAGAAGTTGAAAAAAGGAGGGAAAATCTCTCATAAACCCTAGAAACCCTCTCGCTTTCGCTGCAGGTGTTTTTTTTCCCTAAATTTGAAAGCACAGAGAAATAACGTTTACTGTTCATTCAATACGATTATTTGCTCCTCTGAGAAACATTGGCATGGAAATCTCTATCAGAAGAGTATTTTGTTGCTTGAGGGGTGAAGATTGAACTGCGTACTGTTCTAAAGAAGGGACAAATTTTCTCTTTTAATCCATTTTATTCTTTTAATCGGAGTTGAGAATGGCGCGACTGCTTCGAAAACGTTTCTTCGCTAAGACGCCTTCGTTTCCTCAGGTTTTGTTTTCTCTCCTTTTCCGTCATAAATTTCTCCGCCATTTTTATTGCCTTTACTTTTTTGTTTTTCTTATTTTGTGTTGAATTTGAAGTAAGAAATGGTATAGTGTATGGCCTGTGGTTCATCTCCTTCTCCCGTCTCGTGGAAGGTGTTGTTCAATCAGAATAATAAACTTAGAATTTTAGTTTGATTACTTTAGGTATCCATTTCTCATTTTCCTTGAGAAAAACTAAGCAGAATTATTGGTGATGCTTTACTTTTCATTTCCAAATTTTAGATTTGGAGGAATGGTAGATAGAGAGGGAATTCACATTGCTTGATTGCAGGAATGTAGGAGAGGATCATTGGAAACATCTACTCAGCTATGCACTTTTGCCACAACCTCAAGAGGTATTGAAAGTGTCATGACATGTTGAACTGCTTGCACTTTGCTACATCTTTTTACCCGCTTAACAATTTATTCTGGTTATTTGAATACTAGAGGATGTCTCAATTTTTTAAGTGGTTCAACTTCAAAATAAAAGAAATAATAAATCTTCATTCAGTCTTGGAGTAGATATTGAGATACAAATTTTCTTTATTCTTTTTGGTAGAGGGCTATTTATTCTTGTATTTATAACCATTTAGAAAGAACATGATACGTATAAAATTTAAGAGAGGGAAAGAAGAACAAGAGGGAATATTTGGTTATGTAATCTGATAAATTTGTAACTGATATTCAAGACTATATAAAAAATCTTATAATTGTGAAAAAAAAAAAAAAAAAAGGAAGCTGAAAATGTATCAAACAAATTCCCAATAATTTGAAAGTAACAACTAAGGAACTATTCAACAAATAAATACTTTGGAAATAAAACAACTGATTCAATCTACCATTATCTCATCTAAGTTTTCAGCAACATGTGCGTGACTTTGTGAATAAGACTATATCACAATAGAGTGGGTAGTTGTTGAAGTTATTGAGAAGATTCTATTTAAAATAGTCTTTTATTGATATTCAAGCATCCTCTGTTTATTGGATTTTTTACTACTGCTATTTAGTTTTTACATGTAACAGTTTTGATTTAATATATCACTTCATTTATATCTCATTTAGTTTAATTTATACTACACAGACGCCGGAGTGTAGCTTTTAATTGTTAGACTCACCAAGTAGGTGGCAATATCTTATCATGTTGTCTGATCCATTCTACCTTTCTGAAGGGTCTATGGGTACTTATGGTGATGAGGGTTAGTTTTAATTCAGGGTTGCTTGTGTACACTGTTATTTTTGTATCACTGGTGAGCTTCTGCCAAGAGTTTCTGTAGTTCTTTGCTTGAACGTTTTTTTTATTTTTATTTTAAATGCTGTTCCTTTTGATCTTCTCGATTTTTCCTTTGTTTCTACCTCCACGAATTGCATCTTTGTATAGGTAAAAGAAAAACAAAATCAGATGCAAGTGACTCTGGTGAAGAGAACATGTCCAAGAAAAGATCTAGCACTAAAGCTTGAAGCTATGGATCAGATTACCACATCATTTGGAAAAGGATCCATAATGTGGCTTGGTCGACGTGGTCTCCTAGACAAACTCCGTGGTTTCTACTGGATCATTTACTTTAGACATTGCACTGGGGATAGGAGGACTTCCAAAGGTATCTAAGATAGTTTGAGAGAAGATGTAATATTGATTGCATGCAATTGTGGAATTTCTTCTATACATGAGACATACAGTGGAATATATGTTTTAAAGAGGTGGTGGAATATAAATTCTGCATATGTAAGCAATTGGTGTTTGGTAAAAGGCAAAATCTTTATGTAACCTTAGTTTTACCGTGCAACCTGTTTTGCATTTTTATGTATTTTTAACAGTATTAGTTGTTTCATTATAAGGTATTAGTTTGATAGTATTAGTTGATTCATTAAAAGGCATTAGTTTTTTTTACAATACAGTGATAGTTGCAAAAGAGGTGTATGGCAAGACTGTTTTACAAAAGACCAACTCTTGGTAAATGACATAGTATAACTACAGATTTTGAATCATGATAAATAATAAATATGTCTATTTGTTCGCTAATAGATGTGGGGTTTATTTTCTGGTTTATCTACCATTTCCTTTATGCTCCCCTTTATATCAATCTTAATATGATATATTTCATCGCTTATCTATGTATTGATTTGAGCTACAACATTTTGGTGTTCCATCAGGACGCACAGGAGATATATGGCCCAGAAGCTTCTGAAAAACAACTCTTGCTTTTGTATGTGATTGCTTAGGCACAAAAACAAGGAGGTTAGTCTTTTGTCCATCTGGATCAGATTCAGAATATATTCCTATACTAGTTGTCTCTATATCTTTGTAAAATATTTGGTCACTTTCTACATTAACCATGTGGTGAGATATGCTGCTTTTTTTCAGTGATTTTTATCTATGAGATGTCTGATGGATGTTGTATTGCATAAAGGTTATGCGTCATAAACTTGTTTTAATCTTTTGCTGGTTATATCTACTGGATGCTGGGTACAATGGGGAACATAGAAGTTAGACGACATTCAAAATGATTTTTCCAATATAGGAGTATGTTTTTTTTTTTGTAGATTGTTCTTTTCTGTAATTAATAATCAACAGTTTTTCTTGATAATAAAAGCCGACATCAACTAAATTCAATTACCCAATACTAAGTAAAGCCAGTGATAGTCCAATTTTTTTTCTTAGAAAAATATATAAAATTAAGTTGATGTAAAATTTAATATTTTATGATCCAAAACAAGTATAGTTCACATACTATGTTCCATAACAACACAAGAACTAAGCCTACCCCTAGTGTGTACTAGTCAAACTGCCATGTCTTTATGTATAACTGGTAACATGCCAATTTTCAGTTAATTATAGCTACTGCCGTAGCATGCAAGGGATACCAAGAGAGAGTGACAATTTTTTTGTTTGTTTCTGCTTTCTGGGGATTATAATTATATGCATAAACAGAATAGTTAAGGTATCATTTATCAAGAAAACTAATTCCAAGAAATTAGAAAGTAAAGACAGAGAAAAACATGATGAAGATCTCAACATATGATATTTTTGATGATCATCTAATCTTGTTAAAACTTTTTTGTTAGATAACTGTTGGTTTATAGTGAAATGACATCGCTTTTTGGGCCATACTACCTTAACTTGGTGTTGTCCTGTATAGGGTACTGTGTCTTTGTAGATGCTGAGCATGCCTCTTGATCCATCATTAGCTGAGGCCATTGGAGTGAACACTTAAAAATTTGGTTCTCTCAACCAGATTGTGGTGAGCAAGCTCAGCCTGGTTGACACCCTAATCCGTGAGTGGTTCCATTGATGTCGGCGTCAAGTGATAGTGTGTAAGATGATGTAGTTCACATGCTGGAGCCAATAGATCGACATTCTTTATTGATCTTTTTTAACTTACTAACTTGGCCCCCTGCAGGTAGCTGCTCTGGTCCCTAAAGGTGAACTCGATGGTGAAATGGGTGATGCACACATGGCAATGCAAGCAAGACTTATGAGTCAGGCGCTTTCGAAATTGAGCCACCATTGTCTCTTTCACAGACGATTTAATTTTCACAAATCAGGTAATTTCTCCATTCCAATTAACTGTAGTTTTAGAAAAAATAATTGTTCTAAAATATCTGTCGCTTTTTTTTACAACTTTGCCCTTTTTCTTATTTTTTTTGTGATACTATTTATTGGAGATACAAGAATCAATTTCTTGTTACTGCTTCCAATAAGAATTGATGACTCTATAAAAGGTATATTAGTCATCTTAAACAAATAATTTTAAGTATGAAATGACTTCCTAATCTATGTGAAACATCCAAATGACAGTTGTTGAACTATGGGAGTATTACTCTGATGCATTGAAAGACATTGCTTGCTTTATTGCCTATGATATACTGAATGGCCAGCTTTGTATTTTATTCATGGAAACTGTATAGATGTCTTGGTTACAATATCTTTTGATGCTTCCTGTTGCATGTTAATATCTTGCGACCACAATACGCATATTCTCTTTTCCTTTTCCTTCTAGCACTTTTTTGCCTATATTTCCTTCAAACATTTTGCTTTTATTTCTCTACTCTTCACCATTTTTCTAATTTTGGGCATTGTGCAAGATCTGAAGCAACTTCTTTGCCTATAGTGCTGTGTATATGCTGTAAAGATCTATCTGCCTTTACCTTCAGTGCTTTCCTGCGTAACATCAGATATTAACTGAAAAACTAACTCTCCAACTAATGAATTTTTCTGCTATGAGTAATGGAACATTATTTTCTGGTTTCTTCTATATTGCAGTAACTTCAATTTTAGTTTTATGGAGTTGGCAAAACTCTCTCCGCTTTAAATGCTCTTTTTTCAGACTCCACCATGTCAAATCATTATCTATATAATTAATCTAAATGTTTATTACATGGTTTCAACTATAACATTTTACCTCTATGCAACCGTCTCTTTTACCAAAAAAAATGCCCTGAGGTTGTCAAATTATACTGGTATATCAAATTCTTTTTATTGCCCTATCGTGGATATTAGTCATATGACTACTTATGAAGTATAAATTGAATCTGCTCATAATATTATCTTGATTCCCTAACAAGTTAAATTTTTATTTTAGGTGCGAGTAAAGCTAAACACTTTTGGGTTTGGCGGTCCCACTGAAGTTACTTGGTGGTGGGAATGCTCTGAAATTTTATGCTTCTGTCGCCTTAATATCAGGAGAACAGCGCTGGTCAAGAAGGGAAAGAGGTAGGGATCTCTTCACATTTCCTTAGATATTCAGCTCAGGTTCAAACTTTTTTATGCATCAATAATTTGAATTGCCCTTGAATTAAATCCTAGATTTGGTTTCTTAGCAGGTGGTTCTTGGTTACATAACATTTTAGTTGGTGTTTTGTTAATATAAGAAGAATTCACATTTTAGTGTACTCCATTATTCTTTATTGTTGATTTTGATAAACTTGGATATTCTTTGTTTATTAGGATAAGGTACATCCATGCCCTGTAACTATTACCTCAGGTTACGCCATTTATGTATTTTTTGGTGCAAATAAAAAAATTGAACAAATATGTCCTTGATGTGCTCTGCAAATAAACTCATAAAATTAAATACAAATGCACTTCTACTAATTAAAATGAAGATGCATTTTCTATTTGTACACAACCAAATTCGGCATTATGGTTTTATAAACGTAGTGTTTCTTATTTATTAAAGAATGTGTATCTTGAAATTTTTGTATGCTTCCAAAAGAAACATGAATTTTTTTTATTTATTATTCATGTGCTTTTTTATGTTGGCATGATTTTTAAAATAAACTTTTTTCTTATATTTTCTTCTTATAATTAGGGAATTTACTGTTTAATCACCATAAGTTAAAATTAGCCTTTTGTTCAATTTTTCAAAGATAAATGACTTATTTGCACAAAAATAAATACTTTTGAGCATTTACTTGAACCTGAAAAAAATACTTGAGGGTTTACATGCACAAGAAAATACTTTAAGGGCTTACTTCCGCTGAGGTAATACTTCAGGGTCTGAATGTATTTTTTTCTTTTTTTTTTTCATTTGGAGTTAAATTTTCAGAAACCCAGAGTCTAAAATACGTTTTTATTGATTCCCCATCATCTGTTATGCAGACTATAGGAAGCCAAGTTACAGTAAAGATCGTGAAAAACAAACACCCCTCCATTTAAAAAAAGCCAGTATTTGAGCTCGAATTTGGTAAAGGGATTGCTCGAGATGTTGAGCTCATCGACTTAGGATCAAACACAAGTTGATAAGACAAGCTGCTGCCTACTTTTACATAAACGATAAGACTATTCAAGGTAAGGACGCTCTCAAGAGATACCTGTCTGAAAAACGTGACAGAAAGGAATGAACTCGAGACGGCTAAGAGAGAAGCTTCTAGACATCGAACCAGAGGATGAAAAGGAAACTTGTACAGAGAGTCTAGACGGAGAGGGGGGTTGTTGCTGCATCTGATACCCTTTGATGAAGAAGCAGGGTACTACGTGTTGAGGCATGATTAAATTCAGGTAATTTGATATGATGTTGTACATTGGTAGACATCATTATAACAAAATCGGGTGGGCGGTCTTGTTAATGTATATGCTTTGTGTTCTCGTTCACTTGGGAAGTTAAGTTATTGAAATTGTGACTTTTGCCAGTGAAAAACCTGTCGTACTTCCATTTCAGGTCTTGTAGATCATGAAAATTTTTGTCATTCTGAAGTGTGCGGGTTTGCTTTTTAAATTTTTTTTGGGAAAATGGATTTGATATTTGAGGAGATTTTACTATGTATGCTGGCTAATACTCCCCTCCTTCAAGTGTTTTAGATGTTAAATTTTTGTTTCAAATTAGAGGTGGTCTTGTGTTAGATGGTCTCATGGATTTAAATTGTGAGATGGGTCTATTAAATCAACCCATTTTTTTATTTTTTTCTTAACAATATTGTTTAAGTGGAGCTTGTCTCACATATTTCATTTCGGTGAAACAACACATACAAGTTTTTGTTTTCAAATAAGTATCATAATAGTTATTTCCACATTTTGTTTTTTAAATTTACTCCCATAAATACATATACTATCACGTAAAACTCTCGTACTAGGCGATATTAAGAATAGTTTTATATTATTAATTTTAAATTAATTATATTGATCTTTTTATCCTGTAGCTTTGACCAATTTTGATTTTGGTCCTACTAATTTACGGTTTTTATCTTGGTCCCGTGAATTTTACAAAATTCGAGTTTTTTTGTCCCGACACCGCTATTGCGGTGGGGATTAAAAAGTTGATTTTTTCTAAGTTACTGACTAAAAATCAAAATCCGTAAATTATAGGACTAAAAAGTTGTATAATCAATAGCAGTTAAAAGACTAAAAAGTCGAATTTTTTAAAAGCTTACGTGACCAAGATAAAAAATCGTAAAATTAGTAGGGCCAAAGATCAAAAATGGTAAAAGCTATAAAGACAAAAAAAGTTTTTCCCTTAAAACATTCAATAATTTAGAAAAGTTGAATGGTGATTAAAATGAAAAAAAAATAAATGATAGGATTAAAAATTATAGGCTTAAAGAAAAAAAGTTATCCAGAAAGGGCCGCAGCTCGATCAAAGTGAAATCGGTGATTCAGAGGAGCAGGATTGATGAGGCAGAAAGGGCGCTATAATTGAAAGCTGAGAAAGGTCGAGGGAGTGGCGCACATGCAGGGAAAAGACAGACGACATCGACGTGCGATGGTTCTCAGATGAACACACGGGCAGAAAAATTACTAATATATACAAATTTTTAATGCAAATTACCAAGACTATATTTATCAACAACCATCACATGGGAATACTTCAGAACACGGTTTGCTGGAGAACGGTTCGTCCAATTGTTCTCAGTTTTGATACATATTTTCTTTTTTTAACTTTTGGCTTGTAATGATGAAACGGTTCGCGGCGAACCATTGATAAAAGATAGTCTAATAGATACAAACGTAGATTGATATATAACAAAAAGTGCACGCCAAAAGTGTAAATATATCTATGTATCTACAATTATTTTATCTTATTAATAATGTTATGCAATTCTAAGATATACCTATTAATAAGTTTCCTGATTTGATGGCGGAGAAACTAAATTTTGATCTAAAAAAGCGTAGTTGGGGAGCAATTTTTTGGGCTCATGTAGTTATTAGTAAGTGTGAAAGGTGAAATGTAGTTAATTGCTACTTCACCATGTAATTATTATGATATGAGGTAAATAATAAAAGTAGCTCAATTTTGTCTATCATAATAAGTAGCACAACCTTTCAAAAAATTAATAATAAAAAATGCAAATAGTAGTTGGTTAATACTTCTCATCAAGAAATAGTCTCATGCAAACGTGTTTTGCACAGTGAAACGGCAACTAAAAAATGATAATCAATTCTCAAGGCCAGCATCTCTAGGTATTTCAACCAACCACATGCTGTGATTCTATCACCTTTCATTAACCCAAGCCCTTCCATCTTCTCTATTTCCCAAGCATATATCAGGCAACTTGTCTCTGGTTTCATCTCCCAAACTTCCCACATCAATTCTCCATAGGTAGGGGAGTCTTGGTGAGAAGTTCGATTTCTACATTCAAAGTAACGGTAGGATTACTTACTACTTGCCAGTTCAATAGTCAGCGGACGTCTCAAAAATGCAGTGGGAGATAAATGGTGAGTAGAAATAAACCTCCAAGATTTATCCACTCCCACTGTTAATATACCATTAATTTTTCTAATGTGTTGCAACCACTTTATAAGTCATGGAAGCTGCAACACATTCATTTGACGAGTATATGGAGGAAGACGAAAAGCATTTGCAATATAATGAGTGCTGCCATGTCTCTCTTTTCCAGGACCAAACTAGTCACAAATAGGTATCTGAGTTTGTAATTCATGAGCTTATATCTCTTAATTTCACCTTCTCTAACAGATACGAAAAAGGTACTCCCTTGTTCATCCTGGACGACAACTCCGTAAGTGGCGTGTGTATATGAAATTGTGATATGGTACCACTTTCGGCATACCAGCCTTGCCGCATCATAAATATCTTATAATCCTTTACGCCTCCTCCAATAATACGCCCAGCTATTGGAAATTTGGAATTACCTCTAACAATCTGATCATTGATATATAAAAAATAAAAAAGGTTTCTATTTTATTTTAAGTGTGAAAATAAATAGAGTATCTCTAAAGAAATCATAGCCTATCAACCAACTAATTCTACAATAGACGACTAATAAGCAGAAGATTTAGCAAATATATACACACATAGACAAGTGAAGTTAAAATTGAGTTCCTCCAATGAAATCCTCAAATTTATGGTATCACTAAATAAATTTATAATCGATTAATACGCAGAAGCTACACAAAAAGGAGGAAATATGAAAGAAGGTTTAATTACCTGTGTAATTTTTACTTGTTTATTGCCTTCCATTATATTAGCCAACGAAAGCGAAATAGGAACAAACGTTGCCTCCTTGGCGTTTACAATGACGCCGTTCGCCGCTGCACTGCTTTTCGATCCGCCTTCAATTCTCGCTTAGCTGATTCAAGTTATAATTTATTTAACATAAAATAAATAAATCTTAAATCTAGACTTCAGTCTATTACATTGAACAGATCAAAATAACCTAATCTACTGTAGATTTTCTCACAAGAAAAACAAATCCGAACGAATTTAATTAAAAACAATTCATACGATGAAAAGAAAAAGCATTAAATACTGCTGACAATTGGATACCCAAAAAAATCTAAAGAATTCTACTATCCAAATTTTCAATAAAATTTAATGCACCAACAAATTTAAATAACAATTAAATCACGTAGCTCAAACCGGCGCCTCGATACCGAGGCCTGTTGGGGATTAGGGTATGTCCGGATTTATTCGGCGCAAGCAATTAAATATATATTTAAATTATTTAATTATTACTTGGCAAGATGTTAATCCTATATTAATTCAAGGCCAAATAATTAAATATAGCCTATACTTTTCACTTTTATAAAATTTTAAGAAATATTTTTTCTCCTCCAAATATAAAGACATACTTTAATTTCATACTTAAAAAACATCTTGATTATCATTTTTAGGCCAGATCTATCCGTGTCGCCGAGCCACGGTCCCTAACGATGTGTATTGTTGAGGTGTAAACATTAAATAAAAAAAATAAAAATTTTAACACGTAGGATTAAACTGAGCGGCGAGTGAAATAAAACTTTTGGCTCCTTCATTCTGCCCAAAGCAAAACCCTAGTTATCTCCAACGGTATCGTCACCAGATTCAAAGTTTTCAAGCGGCGTCTTCTGTGGTTCCTCTTCTACATTCTTACGGAATGATATCGTGAGTGGTTTAGGTGTCCTCAAGCGGTTTACGGCTTTTTACGCATCGTGAATTTTTGCAAGAAACAGGGCCTTATTCATTCCTAATCTATTTTTTCATTTTGCTAAGCATGGCCTCTTAATGTGGAAAACGAAAAGGACAAACAACAAGTTCTTTTGACTTACAAGTCATTATATCAGAAACATGACCTCTTAAAAGAATGTAGTGACCCAAAATTTACAAGACCCAAAAATTTGTGGAATTATTCTTTTCCAACATTCCATAAGAATATAGAATAGGAAACACAGAGAGAACAGAGAAAAGCAGAACAGTGGTACCTTCTAGTGAACGTAATTGAGGCGCATAATGTACAACAGAAAAAACTCAGAAGACGCCGCTTGAAAACATTGATCGTGAGTGATGAGTGTTGATACAGTTGGAGATGATTTAGGGTTTAATTTGTTTTGGACGAGAATGAAAGAGGAGAAGTTATATTTCTCATATCAGATTACTCTCGCTCAATTTAATCCTACGTGTTAATTTTTTTATTTAATATTTACACATCAGCAATACACATCAAAGAAGACACGTGGTTCCGCGTCCACATTAGATAGATCTCCGCCGAAAATGATGATCAAGATGTTTTTAAGTATCAAATGAAAGTATGTGCTTCATTTGAAAAGAGAAAAAAATATGTGCTAAAATTTATAAAAAGTGAAAAGTATAGGTTAGATTTAATTATTTGACCTTAATTCAAATAACAATTAAAAGCCAACAACATCATGCATACAATTAATTTCACGTAAATCTTATACATGCGAAATCTAGGAGTTCTTTAGAAACATACCTTCTTGCAGACAACCTTTTGAGTAGATGGATCAACCCAAACACCTTCTCAAATATATCTCACGCCCTTGCTTTCGTAATCCGGTGGAAGGATTCTCACGAAGAATTATAACAAATGAGAAAACCAAAAATATATTGCACCAACTTTGTGAATTTCTAATTTTTCCAAGACTGAAATTGTCTTGGGGATGAAAAAATTTCCTATTTATAATAGTGAAGGTGGTCGAAATTTTGCCCTAATTAGGGTTAATGGAGATTTTTTTTCATCTTCCAAAGATACAATCTTTGAATATATCTCATATATTCTATTTTCCATATAAATCACAAAATATCTTTTCCTTCCCCATATTATAAGATTTTCAAAATCTTAATAATAAAGAAACAAGATTTGATTTATTGAATTTATGGGATAATCTTGTATTCCAAGAATACTTATCTTTTTCCATAAAATCTTTTCAAGAAAATCAAGAAAATATTTCCTCTTTATCGGTGCATATTTTAAAAAATAATGGAACAAATAAGACAATAATATTTTCTTCCTTTTCATTACACTACAAAAAATGCGGGTTTAACGATTTATTTTATTATAACCGCCGCTAAATGCATTAACGACGGATTTGGTGACGCTTTTGTGACCGTCGGAAATCGGTGGGTCCCAAGATTTAGCGGCGCTTTTTTACCTGGCAAATAGATACGGTTTTGGCGGCGGACATATGGATCCGCCGTGGTCAATATAACCGTCATATCACAGTTGACAATATAACGACGGTTTAGTGACAATGACGGCCGTATTAGCTAACGTTGTTGAAGCGCCACTATATCCGCCGCTATATCGTGAATTTTTCGGTGTAAGGCTCGCTATGGTTCAACTCAGTTCGGGGCGCCTTTGATGGGCACCAAACCACTTGAACCACTTGACCATGTCGAACCCAACAACCAAGCATCTCGGATATAAGCCTCCAAGCCTCCAAATTAATGAGACAATTATTCGCCCATGGGGGACCTAACATCGGGACATTATCAGCCTCGAGAGGGATCAATTCCACTCGGGCACTTGCTTCATTGCGTCTACTTAATGAAATTAATTCTATATGTCCTAAAAATCATTTTTTTAACATTTTTTTTAAATTCTTTATTTCAATTATCTTATTTATTAATTCAATCACATTTATATAATAATTTTCTTTATATAAAATTAAATTAAATTATATTAAATGTTTACTTATTTTTTTAAAAAAATTATACCTGTATATTTAAACAAGTAATACTTTTCATTCTAAACAAGTAATACTTCTCTATCTAAATAAGTAATACTTTTCTATTTAAACAAGTAATACTTTTCATCTAATCAAGTTATACTTTTCTATTTAAACAAGTAATACTTTTCTATTTAAACAAGTAATACTTTTCCTTCTAAACAAGTAATACTTCTCTATCTAAATAAGTAATACTTTTCTATTTAAACAAGTAATACTTTTCATCTAATCAAGTTATACTTTTCTATTTAAACAAGTAACACTTTTCTATTTAAACAAGTAATACTTTTCCTTCTAATACTTTTCTATTTAAACAAGTAATACTTTTCATCTAATCAAGTTACACTTTTCTATTTAAACAAGTAATACTTTTCTATTTAAACAAGTAATACTTTTCTATTTAAACAAGTAATACTTTTCCTTCTAAACAAGTAATACTTCTCTATCTAAATAAGTAATACTTTTCTATTTAAACAAGTAATACTTTTCATCTAATCAAGTTATACTTTTCTATTTAAACAAGTAATACTTTTCTATTTAAACAAGTAATACTTTTCCTTCTAAACATGTAATACTTCTATGTAAATAAGTAATACTTTTCTATTTAAACAAGTAATACTTTTCATCTAATCAAGTTATACTTTTCTATTTAAACAAGTAATACTTTTCTATTTAAATAAGTAATAATTTTCCTTCTAAACAAGTAATACTTCTCTATCTAAATAAGTAATACTTTTTCATTTAAACAAGTAATACTTTTCATCTAATCAAGTTATACTTTTCTATCTAAATAAGTAATACTTTTCTATGTAAACAAGTAATACTTTTCTATCTAAACAAGTTATATATACTTTTCTATGTAAACAAGTAATACTTGAATCTAAAAAAAACTGACAAATATAACATACATAAATAAAAATTATACATAAACGATAAATAAACGATAAACATTATACATACATAAACAAGAAAAAAAAAATAGAGTTTCATTAACGAAATTTTAAAAGCGAAAAAAAAAAAAAAAGTGTCGCTCATGAATAATAATAATAATAATAAAAAATAGAGTTTCATAAACGGTCGGGTAATAATCATCCTCATTATCCCCAAATTTAGCAAAGAAAATGAAAAAATTAGGATCGAAATCGATTTCATCATCGCCACCGCCACCACCACCACCTCGCCACCGTCCTCTTTAACCCGGACTCTGTGCCATTCTTTCTGCCACCACGACCGCCGCCTCCACCACCACCGCCGCCACCACGACCAATGACCAGACCACTTGAACTACCACCACGACCGCCACCGCCACCTAAACCATCGTCCTCAAAATTAATGTTTGCCGAGAAAAAAATCCGTGAGCAACCCATTTGAACGGCGAGAGAGCGGATCTCGCCGCCACTTCCGCGTAATTTTTTTCTTCGATCTCACCCGCCACCGCCTCTAACCTCGCTCAACCGCCTAGTGCGGGTTGCTATTTCTTGGTCTTTCAAACAGAGGTCCGAGAAGAAAAGGGTTGTGTCTTCAAATCAAAAGGTAAGACAACCCTCACCGTGCAAATTACTTTTGTTTATTGATGCCGGCCTCCACACAGATCCGATTCAAATTAATTGGAGGAGCTGGTGGATTTGAACTGACAGTTCACTCACCCACTGGGCGGCCGGCAGCGCTTCGACCTATCTCGCACCGCTCAGAAAAATTAAATATTATAATTAAGATCGGGTGTAATAATTACGAAATACAACATTAATTACTTACGCAAGACGCCAGGGCGTAACAGAGGGTGGAGGTCCTCGCTCACTTTCGTAGGGGGTTCTTGAAAGCCAACATCTCAAGAGCATTTAGAAGGCGTCCAACCGTAGTTCCTATAAACAAATAAAAATATTAATATTAATTATGAACTTAATTATTGTACAATTAAATAAATTATATTACTTACTTGATGCATGCGGTGCTCAGATCCATCGATCCGCCAGGTGCCTGACGACGCCCCCCCCTCCTTGCTGCTCGCTCAGCATGGCAATTCTTCCCAAGACATCTCCGGTATGGGATCGCCCAAACCGCCACAATCGACTCCCATACGCCTGGGTCCAGTTATCCGTCATATCCAAATCCTTCATCCCTCCACTAGCATGCCAATTGAAAGATGTCCTTGTACCAAAGCTTGGGCAAGCTTACGTAATCCACATGTAAAAAAGAAAGTGTCATACCATCCCCCACTTCGCCTCATTTACGCATTTCATTAACACAAACTTTATTAAATTTATATATAACAATATATATATATATATATATATATATATATATATTAAATTAAAAATAAGTAATCAATTATTGTACGCATTCTAAACTCGTCAAGTAGAGTTGGCGTTGTTCTTCGACACGCTTTTCTCAACCGTGGCCCCTATTGCAATTCCAACTACGCAAGATGGAGTTGGTGGCTAGAATGGAAGCCTCATGACCGGGTATGATACTGAAACATATTAAAAAATTAATAAGTATAATTAACAATTAATTTTATAACTAAACAAATTAATAAGTAAGTAAAAATTATAACTTACTTTCCCTGACTCAGATCGACCGCCAATCGAGCAGTGGGGACTGAGCCATGATGAACAGAGGCCGAGCTTGAGCTCGACCCCACGAGATGACCACGGGCTTGCTTGTCATGAAATGAACCTCGTCTGCTTGGGATGTGGTTTTAGAATTGGATTTAGAATTGGGGGGGTTTTAGAATTGGATTTCTATAACTAAAACTTAAAGCAATAAATTACTATGCAAAATAACAATTAATCTACTAAGAAAAATTCAATAAATAAAAGGGAGAAAAACATTCCACTACAAAGTCACCCAAAAACTTATTCCAGATACAAAGGTGAGAAAATTTAAGACTTTAGTTCAAATTTGAACTAAAGTGCCACGTACTTTAGTTCAAATTTCTGCACTTTGTATCTGGTTGTAATGGTTTACTCAATCTTGTATTTAGTTGTAATTTTTTCTAAATAAAAAGATATTCCAATTCACAGTTCATTCATCCCTCGACTTTAATGTTGTTAACTGACATCGACGTTTACTCTATTTATCTCTAGGATTAATGTCCCTCAGTAGTCAACAAGCTCGCCACTCTATTATCCCTTAATTATACTCAATTGAAACAAGCTCTCCAACGATTCTTTTTAATCCCGAATAGGTCTAGATAATGATCTAAATTTAATCTAGTCAAAAGCATTAAACTCTAGGATAAAGGACAAACAAATTCCCGAATCACAAGCTCGATTCGAAAAGAACCCGATTTAAATCACCCTAGCAAAATACTAGTTGCTACCAATTGCCATAAATCTGCAACAATTACGGATTATAAATTTATGAACTAAGGCGGACATATAAAAATTATCTAACCTAGTGATCAATCAAAATTAAATATCCAAGTATGTTGAAAGTTAAAATAGATGAAATAAATAATCCCAAGATAAATATTGTAACGCGTCTCAAATCAATTAATGACATCAAAATACGAGTTCAAATCCTCGAATTGGAATAAAGAGTCTAGCCTCTAATTGGCATAACTAAAACAAACGTCTAAATAATAAAAATAAAGAAATAACAAACTCAAATGTCTTCTTCACTGCCTTCAACCGTATGCTCCTTTACTTCAAAATCCCAAAAGTGCCGTCTCCTGCTTGCTTCTGGATATTAGCGTGTGCTCCTTGCTTGCAAAATTCACGTCCCCATCCCTAAAGTGGTCTCCCTTTTTTATATTATGTGTGCATGTGTGGCTTACTCTCCAAGTCAAAAACTACCGCCCACCAATAATTAAACAAGATATATATCATATATATGATACATGCGTATCTTCCCCAAGAAAGGTTCACCCAATTTCCAAGATACACCCCAATCTTTAGTTTCCTTCTGCACGCGTAAGACTTTTTTTCTTTCCTAACTTCCAGAACTTGAGGCCTGTAGACTGGTCACCAAATGCTTTTTGCAATACAAATCCGGCTCAACAATACTCCACAAAAATCTCCTAAATACACTAAAAAATACAAGAATAGATCAAGTGTGGAATAATATCAACAAAACACACATAAGTAATTAATAATGTCATCTTAATACAAATGAGTCCAATAAATTACACTTTTATATATCTATTAAAATCATGCATAATTTACTACTTACTGCATCTGCCTTTACCACCACCTCTGCCTCAACCATTGCGCGCGGCCACATCAATCATCCTTCCACGTCCACCTTGACTAGTACTCATCTGCATTATGTAAAACAAATTCATTATGTTTTTTTAATAACAATTTAATTATCCAACCAACAAATTTTGACAGAGTCTGGACTGTATTATATATACTCATCTTCTAGTCAACCAACAAATTTCAATTCTAATAAATTCCCAACACATCGACTAATATATATATATATATATATATATATATATATATATATATAAACACATGTGCATTATATAAAAATGAGAAAATAAATGGTTAAAATTAGAAAAAATACCGGCCAAACGGAAGATTAAGATGGTACGGTTTTTCCACGTCACATCAATGCTCGAAACAGCGATAACGAAACGATGTACCTAACACGATGGCAATGACTAACTATTTATGGAAAACCGCGCGTCGTAATCGCCAAACTTGCGGTTATATAATTGGAATTTAGCGACGGATTAGCGGCGAATATTAATTTTAAATCGTTAGTAGCAACGTAATAAACCGTCGATATGTTCAAAAACCATCGCTAAAACTCGGCCGGGCCGCGGTCCAAGTGCTTAGAGATGTTTCGTGTTCGGGTCCGACTTTTAGCGATGATATAACCGTCGCTAAACGATCGAATTTGGAGCGGTTCGAATACCCCATCGCTAAACCGGCCAAGTATTAAAAATCGCTAATAGCGGTTAGCAATAAAACCGCTACATATACGGTGACTTTGACCGTCTCGACTTAATCCGTCGCTAAAAGCGAAATTCTACTAGCGACGGTTTTCGTAGCCGTCGCTAATATCCGTCGTTAAAACTCACTTTTTTTGTAGTGTTAATTGGACTTATATTGGGCTATTTGAGGGGCCTTTAGGAGAATTAAAATTGGACCTCCAATGGGCTCTGAATTTCTTAATATTGAGCCACAATATTATTCATCCCATTAATATTAATTTATTCCACTATAAAATTAATATTGCACTATCCATCTTGTAAAGTAAGAATAATACTTTTATTGAATGATTTCATTGTACAAGGATTATGATATATATACAACTTGATCAACTTTATTATAGTAAATATACACAATCAAAGGAATTAATCAATACATCAATTCCTATAATTAAGCAATAGAATAATGCTAATTATCTGTTTCTATCAATGCTAATTATCTGTTTCTATCATCCCCCCTCAAGCGAGACGTGGGGTGTGACTCCACTCGAAGCCTGCGTCTGAAGAACTCAAATAGCGGACGAGGTAAACTCTTGGTGAAGATATCGACAATTTGTAACTTAGAAGAAACAAACTGAAAGTGACTAGCTTCCGTAAGACACTAATTCTCGTATAAAATGATAATCGATGTCAATGTGCTTAGCCCGTTTATGAGCCACAGGATTTTGGCTAAGAAAAAATGGCGCTTATTATTGTCACATAACAAAAAAAGGAGATTCTCGAACACGAAACTTCAAAGCTCTTTTAGAAGATGAGTGATAGAGATCATTTCCGAGCGTTTAGCAAGAGCTCGATACTCGGATTCACAACCGGAGCGAGAGACCGAGGGTTTCCGAGCACTCCAAGAAACTAGATTACCACTTTAGATAGATGGAGTATCCATAAGTGGATCGTTTAGTCTCAGACATCGAGCCCAATCAAGATCGTAGTAACCCACTAAAGATGGAGATGAACCAGAGGAGAAAGATAGCCCATAATCGGGGAGTACTCTTGACATAACGAGAGAATACGCTTAATGTACCTTGAAAATGCTCGATTGTTGGTTGTTGAAGAAATTGACCGATCAGATTCTGTGTAAGCAAAGATCGTGTCACGTTATAGTGAGATCTTGTAGGGCACCAACTAGAGATCTCATAGAGAGTAGGATCATCAAACAAAGGACGAAGAGAAGCCAGTTGAAAACCAACAAACTAATGGAGTGAGACAGGCTTAGCATCCTCAAGATTAGCCCGTTTAAGGATATCCCAGCATATTTAGCTTCGATTCAGAAAAGACCTTGCGGTGTATAAGTGGCCTCTAGACCCAAGAAGTATCCAAGCTTGCCCAAATCCTTAATGGCAAATTCTGGGTTGGAGACGAGAAAATAAAAAGAAGTGATGAGCTCCTCGTGAATTTCTGTAAGTATAAAATCATCAACATATACAAGAAGATATAGTGTAGATGGTCCTTGAAAGTAGATAAAAAGAGAGGAATCCGATTTTACTACATAGAAACCCAATCTAAGAAGAAAATCACTTAGCCTTTGAAACCATGCCCGGCGAGCTGTTTTAAGCCATATAGGCCTTTTAGGCGGCATACATGATTAAGGGTAGCGCAATCAACATATCCCTTTAGGTTGCTCCATAAAGACAGGCTTTGGAAGAATACCATTAAGAAATGCATTCTTCACATCAAGTTGATGCAAAGGCCAGTTGCAGATCTCAAATGAAGGAAGAGGACGACGAACGAAGGAGGCTTTGACTAATGGACTAAAAGTGTGAGAGTAATCAAATCCACGTAATTGGGTAAACCCTTGAGCAACAAAGGCGAGCCTTATGCCGATCAATAGAACCATCTCGCCAAAAAACTTGCACGAAAAACCCATTTCGATCCAACGATATTAAGAAGAGTGGCGGCGGACAAGATCCCATGTATCATTCAATCGAAGAGCGAAATTTCTCGTCCATAGCGAAAGAAGCCATTCTAGATGTTTGGTCACGACTTGAACCCTTTTAGGCTCACGAGTTTAATAAGAGCATTGAATAAAGAAGACCGAGCATAATAAGTGAGATGCTTAGGCTTGAAAAATACCAGATTTTGCTCGAGTTGTCATGGAGTGAGCCTATTAGGTGCGGTGAGGTAATGGCCCATTATTCAGATATGTGAAGGACTATTAGGTTCGAGCCGCCCAGAGATGGAGCCGGAGGAGATGGGGCGGAAAAATTGGAGCCTCAAGGAAGGATCACAAAGAGAACACGACAATCGCTAGAGATGTAAGAATCGGGCGTGGTAGATGGCACAATTAGCAATGAAGGACCCTTCAAACTAATAGGTTCAACAAACTCCACAAGAGGAGGATTGGAAATTGAAGACTGTTTGAGTTCATCAAAATGGAAAGCAAAGTTCATCAAACTTAACATGCCGAAAGAATATAAGTGCGGAAGGAATTAGGATCGAGACAATTCCAAACCCTTTATGAATCTTTGCCAGAACCCCATAAAAATGAAAAGGGAATGCTACGGCTCAAATTTATTTGCCACATAATCCCAAGACAAGGAAATACAAGACAACCAAATGGATGAAAAACCTCATAGTTGGGAGCAACGAAGAATAATAGCTCAAATGGAGATTTGCCCCAAGAATCGGAGTAGTAAACCGACAATGGTATAAAACAAGATTACTCGAAAGCTTCAACCCAATATTGGGAAGAACATTTGCATGAAACATCATAGCAAGACCCGGTTTACGTAATATGACGACGCTTTCTCTCTGACGCCCATTTTGAGCGGGATAAGACAAGACATGGAATGACGTATACCATTTTCCGCGAAGAGTTTTTGAACTCTCCCATTAGTAAATTCAGTACCTCCATCACTTTGAATTTTTTTTTATCCGACTATCAAATTGATTAGAGACAAACATATTAAATTTGATAAGCACATCAAAGAAATCAGATTTTTGTTTCAACGGATAAAACCAGGTAAAACGGGAGAAGTCATCCACAAATATCACATAGTATCTAAAACCGTAAATCTTATGCAATCGAGCAGTCCCCATAAATCACAAAAACAAGACAATATCCAAGACATAAGACAATCGTTTATCATTCAAATTAAAGGGCAAACGTTTACTTTTCGCTTGCTCACAAGACGAACAAATCATAGGTTTTGGTAGCACAGATTTGACTGAGAGGTGTCCAAGCTTATTCAATAATAGAATTGTATCAAAGGCAACATGGCCTAGTCTAGAGTGCCATAATTCAAAAGAAGCAATTAATTGAGAGGGTGATCGGAAACAACAAGAGCGGAAGACCACCATCAAGCACATAAAGACCATTTCTACGCTACTATGGGCGAGAGGTTTCTTGGTTGTTCGACTTTTGAATAGTAAAAAGAATCATCCGTGAATAAAACATCAACCCCAGAATCAGCAGTCAATCTACTTACAGACAAAAGATTTTTTGTAATCCTTGGAACAACCAATACATTATGCAAATTTAGTGAATCAGCAATTGAACATGAACCAATATGAGTAATTTTTAATCTATCACCATTTGCAACAACACAACACAATCGAAACACGTGTAGATGGTTGCCAAAACAACAGAGGTAGAGATTATATGGGCAGATGCCCTCGTATCCGTGTACCATACCGAACTGTGTGATGGTGCTATGTGACGACTAATCGAGAGAGCCTCGGCGAAATTTGTTGTGGCCATTGCAGATTTGCAGTTAGAAAGGAAGAATATCGTGGGAGAGAATAGAGATAAAATAGGTTTTTGGTATCTTTAAGTCGATACCATGTAAAGTAAGAATAATACTTTTATTGAATGATTTCATTGTACAAGGACGTATCATATATATACAACTTGATCAACTTTTATTCTAGTAAATATACACAATCAAAGGAATTAATCAATACATCAATTCCTATAATTAAATAATAGAATAATGCTAATTATCTGTTTCTATCAATGCTAATTATCTGCTTTTTTTCACATCTTAATCCATATTACGATAATATGGCTCTCGGTTATTATTTCCGTGTTTAAAATTATTTAGTCCATTAATTAATTAAGCCAACCGAAAAACTTTATATTAATTAATATCTTTTTTCCTTGAGTAAAGACAACTCAACATTATTATCCATACGAAACTAATTCCACTTGCAATATTTGATATGATAAAACTTCGAGTCCACCAAGGACAAATCATACAAGACCTTCCTTGCACACGCTGCTCAGATTAAATCTTAGCAATTGTCATGTAATTAATAATATTGCCCAAAATGAAAGTATAGAATCACTCTCGACTCTAAACCCAAACACGTATCAAAGCAATAAATACTAATTACACACAAACCTATTTAAGTGACGTCAGAGATTAAGAAATCAACAACCTCCGAGGTCTAATTCTTCATCTCAAAAGTCGGGTTAAGAATTTATCCTCTCTCAGGGGTCCTCTTCAAAGACATCACAATGTGCTAGTGCAATCTCTTGGTCAAGATAAGCCAATCTCGAGCTTTTGACATCAACCTCTACCAATTGAGTGTTCAATTTCAATATGTACTTTTATTTACAAGAACTGTTAACGTGATCTTTTGTGATCGGGTATCACCACATTAACTACAATGTAATATGTACTAATATTGAACGGTTTATGCGATAAATAAATAACATTCATTCATATTTAAAGAACAATGATAAAATATTTATATTCAAGAAATAAGAGTACATTAGTCAAGTTATTACGTAAAAAGCATACTTTCATGTATAAACCCAATAAATACAACATGGTTAAAGGGTATGCACTTGCATACCCTCTTTTTCTTCCAAAAATTACTATACATATTATATTTAGTATTTAATTTAAAGAGGGTGTGCATTTATATGCCAACTGCAAGTGTGAAACAAACATTCACAGTAATGACTAATTATGTGGAGGCACATGACTTGCATGAGACGGTCTCACGGTGAGACGGGACATAATTTGGGCATTGTCACTTTAACACTTTGGAAGGAGGGAGTGTGGTTTGTGCTAGGTTGCAGCCCGTCTCATATGAGTTTTTGTATCAATTATGTGAACTAAATTGAATAACTTCATAAATTAATTTTTGAGTGATTGCTTAGCTAGTTACTTGTTTGTAAAAACACGATACAATATTTTGTACCACTTTCAAAGTATGAGAACTCATCGAGAATAATTATAATTTTTCGTTAGATAAAAAACTTTTTAAATTGTAAGTTTTAATATTACTATATATTTTCAAGTTCTAAGTTGCCTATATATTTGTTTTTATATATATATTTTTAGAATTTACTTACTTTTTATTTTTAATGGAATGATTTTATAATATATTTTAGTATTCAATGTGTATACTCTATTTAAATTTTCTGGATCCGCCACTGAATGTTCGTGGCATCTACTCTAATTAATTCTTAAAACCAAAATTATACAGAAAAAGTACTAGCTAGTGAGCTCCATATTCTTAATAGCACATTATCCACAGAGGATCCATTTATGAGTCTGTGTAAAATAAGAAAAGAAAGTCCAGAATATGAGACTTCACTAATGAAACTCAAGAACTTTTGTATATTTTTTTAGAAACCAAAGCATAAATAATTCTCAATATGGATCTTTAAAACATTGTAAAGAGAACAAGACAATAAATAGCTACTCCTTCAACATTTGAACGTATGCCTGCTGGCTTAAGAATATTGAAACAGAGAAACTAACTTAGTATCAGTGGCGGATCCAGAAATTTATAAGGGGTGGACTAGAAAAAAAAAATTTAGACCAATAATATTAAATAAAATAAAATATTTTCAATGTTTATTGAACTGTACTCAAAAAGTCTTCAAAGCATAAAATTCATCAACAATTGAAAATATATCTACATTGTTTAAAAAAAATTAAAAGAATAAAAAAATTACTTGATCAGCCTTGAAAATTGAGTATGAGTGTTGAAAAAATAAAATTAAGAATAAAGAATCCCAAATTTTCCTTAGACTCTAATTCCCTGCTCTTGGTGAAAATAAATTTTTTGAAGTAAAAATGTTTAGTTTTTTTAGATAAAATAAAAGATTAATTAAAAGTGGGTGAACCTGTAGTTATTTGCTAATAATTCTACAGGAATGGAGAAATATTGATGAGTTTTAATTGGATTTATAATTAGAGTGGACTAATATAATTAATTTGGGTGGGCTGATGGACTAGTTTTAAATTTTTTGTATATAATAATTACAATATATAGTGAGCTAGGGTAGACTCCACTAATAGATACGCCCCTGCTTAGCATCCACCCCACAGGTGATACCAGACTGCTCTTATGATGTAGAAATTTGTCAGCCCAGCAAACAACCTTTTTCGAGCTGATTTCACGTTTAACAAGATTATAAAAACAGACAAAACTTAGATTACCAAAATCACTAACAATTTTCAAGGCCAAAATCTCTAGGTATTTCACCGAACCACATGGTATGATTCTATAACCCTCCTTTAACCCAAGCCCTTCCATCCTACCCTTGTCACCTTCCAAGCACAACACCTCAGGCAACTCTCTCCATTCCCTCCCATATCAATTCTCCACGGGAAAACAATAAAGATAGATATGTTCCCGTGGAAAACTATAATAGATTCCAGTTTTACAATAACAGGTGGGGATGTCTCGGTGATAATTTCAGTCTCTACATTCAAAGTAACGACATGAGTGCCTACTCTTTGCCAATGCATAAAACCTTCATTAATCAACGGATGTCTCAATATTAATGCTGTCTTAGCAGTGGGAGATAAGTGGTGAGTAGAAATAAACCTCCAAGATTTATCCACTCCCACGGTTAATATACCGCATAATTCTTTCCTCACATCAACATAATTTGTTGCAACCACTTTATAAGTCATGGAAGTTGCAGCATATCTTATTCCAATATAATTTCTATAAATAGGACGAGGATATGGGGGGAGACGAAAAGATTGGTCTGTTGCAAGGTTTTTATAACATAAACATTTTCATGTATATTCTTCTCCAAAACCAAACCATTGCAACTGGTCGACATTGAGCATCTGAGTTTGGAGTTGATGAACACCTTCTCTAACCGGTAACAGTTCTGGAGTTGCTTGCGGCTCAGCTGCTACTCTGTTCTTCTTTTCACCCTTTTAAGGCCTGTCTAGGCAATTTCTTGCCCTTGCCTTCCTTTCTCTTTTGTTGTCCGTGGGATCTGAACTCACCCACATTAACTGGCGCCGTCTGTGGGAATCTCTGGGTTTTGACATGAGATTCTTTAGAGTTTTCCTTGGAATGATAGAAGTTTATGATGTAATGTGTTGGGATATGCATGAATATCTTTATTTCTGTCAATTTATGGATAAGCATGATGAATATGTGTGGTATCTGTGATGAATGTTGAGATTATGTTGCATCTTAGATTGAAATGCTTAGATCCATGATAGGATTTGCATGAATGCTCTGTTTTCTGTTCAATTTTGTGAAAACGTGGGCAGATTTAGGCTACGCATGAAAAATGTTATGTCTATTTGAAATTTCGGTGAGATTTTGTTCATATTGGTGCTAAGATCTATGTTGAAGGTGTTTTTGGAGATGATATTGCTTGAGAACTTGTGGCATGATTAATTGCCCTGTTTGAGATCTGTCGAAAACATGAGAGAATCTGGGCCCCAAAGCGTGCGAGAATAACCGTTATCTGGTGAGCACGTGGCAGCGAAAGAGTATTCTGTTTTCAGAACTAATGCAAACTTGGATGTTTGTGAGAAATGTTTTATCGTGAACGGTTGGATAATCTTGTATAGGAATGTAAAAATCTGTGTTAATGAATTAGATTACCCTCGGTGCCTCTTTTATAGAGGAATGTACATTGCTTGGTCAACATAATTAAATACAATGGCACAACAAATTAATGCCTAAAATATTGGAAGAAAATAAGTTTAATTTGGTCTTCAAAATAAATGATTCGGTCCTCAAATAACCGATCCTTTCCTAATATCTTGTTCACGAACTTTATGAAAGCTATCAATGTTAAAAGGTAATTGTTAATTTGTTTATAAATTGAATTTTTAATTATGCAGGTTATGACTATTGGGACATTGGAGATTCAAGCTACAAATGTCAACATTATGGTGCATTTGCGTACATCTTGCAAATCAAACAATCCTAAATTTTCGTTGTGCTGCATGTAGGGCAAGATCCAACTAACAAATTCTGCATGATCTTATACTCAGAGATAGTGAAAAAGCAATCATATTGATGAAAACATAAATTCTTATAATAGTAGTTCACCTAAACTACCGTTTAATGAGAACCTTTTTGCCATGCATCTTAAGGAAAAATGCTGAAATTTATTTGCACAACTATATGTACTGTACATTGCATGATATTGAAAAATTTGAACCCGAATTCACGAAATTTTTTTTTTTTGAGTGTCACTTTGTACTTATAAGGCGTGTCACACCCATTTTTATGGCAAAATATAG
Organism: Stenogyne calaminthoides; assembly: GCA_037126765.1. Taxonomy (NCBI): domain Eukaryota; kingdom Viridiplantae; phylum Streptophyta; class Magnoliopsida; order Lamiales; family Lamiaceae; genus Stenogyne; species Stenogyne calaminthoides. The sequence continues at coordinate 14,506,719 of JBBCBC010000007.1, forward strand.
TCAGAGGCATGGGGTAAGGAATTCCAAGATCAAGGAATTCCTAGCTCAGTGTGGCAAGAGCCCGATACTCGGCCTCTGTAGACGAACGAGCTACTCCAAACTGCTTATGTGACCTCCAAGAAGTAGACGTCGAACAAGAAAGACAATATAAGCGGAGATTGGAAATGAGAGGTGGGAGAGAGATGAAAAAGGACCGGTTGTTTGCTTTAAGGGCAAAATGAAGATTTTACACCATATGTTTTACCTATTATATAATAAATATGTTTTATTGTACTTCTACTATATAGTAATGTGAGTCATGTCATTTCTTGTACCAGGGAGTAATTCTCCCTTCTAAAATACCCATGTTGATCGGGATCAAATTGAGGCACTAGCATCTTGGAGGACTTTAGGGGTATTTGCAAACTCTACTTATAACTTAAAAGCACTTTTTTTAAAAGTTAAAGTTATGAGAAAACAATTTTAAAACTAAGTGTTTTTTGCCAAATTATATTGTACTCCCTCCGTCCCAAAGATATCGTTTCTGCTTTTTTTTTATTGTTTTATTTAAGAATAATACTAAATAAATACAAATGAAAGGTAGTTGTCAGGTATTGGGAGAGAGAAAAAAAGTATGTGGAGAATGAGTGGAGTAAATGGTGACATTCTTTGTAATATTGTGTGAAAAGTAAGGATAAAAATTATGGGTAGTGGAGTTACTTTTTCCATTTATAGTAACAGAAAATTTATTGTGGGACGGATGAAAAAGAAAAAGGAGAAACTTATAGTAGGACAGAAGGAGTATTTACAAACACCCTTTGTCCCAAAGAGCCAGTTAGAAATAACATAATTTGAGCATTGACGATTTCAGAAAAAAAGGTTTTTTGATCCCATAACTATCCTACAATCCGTTTTTTTGTCCCAAAAAATTTAACTATTCAATTTTGGGCCCATAACTATCTCGATTGTCCAATTTTGGTCTTATTTTTGCCATAAAACATATATATATATTTTTAATCACGCGCAAGTCACATGCCAGTTAAAATTGGGGTTCCCGAGCTCGTAGTTGACGTGGACGCTAACAATTCATTTTTTCTGCACTTAGGAGAAATTTTCTTGTTCTTTCTAAATTTTTAGAAAAATGAATCTTTTAACAGTCAGTGCCCTACGAGCTCGAAAACCCGTAATTTTAATCGATACATGACTTGTGCATGATAAAAAATGACAAAATTTTCTATTTTCCGGCAAAAATGGGACCAAAATCGGACAATCGAGATAGTTAGGGGACCAAAATTGAATAGTTAAATTTTTTGGGACGAAAAACGAATTACAGGAAAGTTATGGGACCAAAGAACTTTTTTCCTTGACTCTTTGATACTTTGGTAGGAATGAATGTTGATTTGTGCTAGGTTGTACTCCTTCCCATGTATGAGATCATTTCATACAATTTTTTGTCATTATTTAACTACTAGTGCATCAACGCGGTTGTTACATGCATAAAAGATCCCCAGTTCATCAAGATATGGATTAGAAATTACTTCACACCAATAAATTAGAAGACAGGACTAACTTACATTAGTCTTTTAATGTGATCAAAATATTATTGGCCCTACATCCTGGTTGGTGTTAATATGTCACACTTGGGCTAAATAGCAGAAGAGTTTTGCAAATTATAAAGCTGACAAATGATTTTGAGAATCTCTATATTAATCATTTGGCCGTGTGGATATGATATAGTTATGATAGTTATGAATCTTTAATCTCCATCTCTTCCAGCAAATTAGAAAACGGAGATTAATTTATTCAAGCAAACTATATAAGATGATGCAATCTTTACTATAATATTTCAATCATAAGCCCTACTTGCAAATCCCTAGAAATTAAGGTATGCATCATGAATGAATAAATAAACAACTTTAAATCGATGTTGCATCAAATGCAAAATAAAAGTTGATCAGAACCATAATCATAAGTATGAATCTAATTTCAAACATTAATAGAAAGAACAAAACAAACTAAACATATGTCTGCCACATATGATATGAGAAAGTGAGGAGTAAAACTAAACATATGTCTGCTGCATATGATATGAGAAAGCGGGGAGTAAAAATAGAGTAACTAACTTAGCATCCTCCACCATCAAGTGGTGATACAAGGCTGATCTTATGAAGTCGAAGGCTGTAAACACGACTGCCTGTAAAGGGTACCTTTTCCGAGCTGATTTCACGTTTAGCAAGATTATAGAAACAGGTGAAACGGCAAATAACAAAATCATAATCAATTCTCAAGGCTAACACCTCTAGGTATTTCACCCAACCACATGGTCTGATTCTATCACCTTTCTTTAACCCAAGCCCTTCCATCATCTCGATTTCCAAGCATATATCAGGCAACTTTCTCCATTCCCCCGTTTCTGGATTCATCTCCCAAACTTCCCACACCAATTCTCCATCGGAAATCAATAAAGATAAATACCTTCCCGTGGAAAATAAAAAGCAGGGTCTCCTTGATTGTGTGACAGCTGTAGGGATAGGTGTGGGAGTTGTTAATCTTATACTGCACTGGCGAAAAAACGTAAGCGTAAAAACCAACCGAACCGAGTCAAGGGAAAACCCTTTTCCCCGCAAGACAAAATACGCCCTGGATAGTGCTCACAGGATCGTGCGTAATTGCCCTAAAAGGTAAAACGGTTCACAGTATTAGTTTAGTAGCACCACTGAAATAATACTCTCGTCGAACGTTTCGGAGTTTGAGTAGAAAGAGGAAGAAAATGTGTACGCAGAATTGCGGGAGTCTAATTTTCTTAGGTTGAAAAAAGTGACTGAAAGAATTCTGAGGGTTCACTATATATAGACGGAACCAACTCCGGGAGGTTGAGGAAAAGGTGGGAAGCCCACGAACTTCGTGGTCAGTTATGACCCACGATTCTAGTGGGGCGATTTTGACCGCATGAGATCTTCCAGGTTTAGCGAACCTCTAATTCGGATTCAAAAATTTGAATCCTGGATAAGCTTGAATCCGCGCACGTATACATCTTGACTCCTAGGCCGACCCAATTCCGGATGGGCCACCCAACTAATTAAGTCCAAAAAATAAATGGCCCAATTTAAGATTTTGGGTATCTAAAAAGATAGATGGGCCCCAAAGCCCAATTGCCAAGAACCACGAACCCGGACCCGGGCGGGGCGGGGCGGGGCGAACGCGCGCGCGCGCGTGTGGTTCATGGTTAGGGTCCCCATGCACCATTTTGGAGAACAAGACTTCACGCTTGTATTTATACTAGGAAACTTTCCTTTAAGATTCCAATGTGGGATGAGTGGGAAGACTACACATGGTCAACACTCACCCATTAATTACTCTCTCACTAGAAAGATTAATGCCTTCATCTTCTTTAATTAATTTCTCACTCACCGAAATTCGGTTTTGAGATATTAAATATACCACAATCATCTACTCAACAGTAGATCGATCTCACACGTTAAATTTACAAAAATCAACGTTTTAATTCCTCAATTAATTTGGTCAAACATGAGTGCTAGAGCACTTTCAAAACCAAATTTTCAACAATCCCCCACATGAGTGAAAATTGCATCTATACGGATTTGGGAGCATCTTACAACTCAATTGAGACTTTGTTGCTTTCCGGATAAGAAGTTTGTGGCTTTGAACTTTCCTTAGCCAAAAGACTCTGGTACACTTTCGCAGTTTTAGTGGATCGTAATGCTTTGAACTAATCTACCTTTAGTGTATACCTTACAGGCGGTCTGATACACAAGTCGATCTCGACTCGATTCGTTCTCATAGTTTTGTCCATTTTGGCCATGGACGCCCTTTTTGTGCTTCATAAATGGTTGGGTCGGCGCGCCCTCACTTCTCATTTACATAGGTGATCTCCTCTCGAGTATCCCATCATACTCAGTCCCATCTGGACCTTTAGGAATCATTAAAAGTCAAAGACTTAGCCTTTACCACATTTTACGGGTTCTCAACACTTGACTTAGTGCTGTCAGGAATGGTCATGATTTTCAAGTCTTTGTCAAACTAACGCTCACAGTTTAGTTTTCCCTTTTGAACCAAGTTCTTGGGATCTCCAAATATCATGGTTGGGTTTCCACTGTTTCAGTTCTTCTTAGTGGATTTTAGACCCATTCCCTCTATCAGCTTATTCATTTGATCTCGGCATATGCTCTTTGTGAGCGGATCCGCTATGTTATCCTTTGACCTTATCCTTTGTCAATGGTTATAACCCCAGTTGAGATCAAATGTCTAATGTAATTATATGCGTCGATGAATGTGTCTCGACTTCCCTGCTATACATACTGCTCAAGCTCTACCTATAGCGACTTGATAGTCACAATGTACCATTTCCGATGGCAATCGGTTTTGTTCCAACAAGGAATGTCTTCCGGAAAAATTACGAAGCCATTCCGCTTCTTCACCAAATTGATCTAAAGCGATGAATTCGATTCCATTGTGGAGCGGGCAATACATCGCCTGTTTTGTGGATTTCCAAGATATCGCAACTCCTCCAATAGTGAACACATATCCACTAGTGGAAAATGAGTCTTTTGTATCCGATATCCATTAAGATCATTGCATTCTTCAAAATGCAATTTGGATACCTCGTGTAAAATAGCCCCAAGGTCAAGGGTGTACTTTAAGTACCTTAAGACCCTTCTAAGAGCTTTCCAATGATCGTGACTTGATTGCTCGTGGTACCGCTTTCGTTTGTTTATGCACATGCAAGATCGGGGGCGTGTGCAATTCAGAATGTACATCACGCCCAATGATCCTTGCATATTCCAATCGAAACCCACGGTTCTCCTCTCGTTCTTCTTCAGATGAACATTGTGTTCCATAGGTGTTTTAGCAGGCGGATCATCAAATGCATTGAACTTCTTCAACACTCTCTCAACGTAATGAGATTGTGTCAAAGAGATTCCATTTGATGTTCTCTCAATTTTGATTCCAAGAATCACATCTGCTAATCCCATATCTTTCATGTCAAAATTCCGATTTAACATGTTTTTCGTATTCACGATGACATTGTGATTGTTACCCATGATTAACATATCATCGACATATAAACATACGATAACAAACCCATTAGGTGTTTCCTTCACATAAACACACTTGTCACATTCGTTAATTCGAAACCCATTTGACAACATGATGTTGTCAAACTTCAAGTGCCACTGTTTTGGAGCTTGTTTAAGTCCATACAGTGACCGAACAAGTTTACATACATTTTTCTCATTTCCAGGTGTAATATAACCTTCAGGTTGATCCATGTATATTTCAGCATCTATCTCACCATTAAGAAACACAGTCTTTACATCCATCTGATGTATTTCGAGATTATGCAAAGCAGCAATCGCGATAAGTACACGAATGGATGTAATCCTCATAACAGGTGAATATGTATCAAAGAAATAGTACCCTTCCTTTTGTTTAAAACCCTTAGCCACCAATCGGGCTTTATATTTTTCAACTGATCCATCTGCTTTATATTTTCTTTTAAGGATCCATTTACATCCTAAGGTCTTGCAACCCTTGGGGAGGTCAACCAACTCCCACGTGTGATTTTGCAGAATTGAATCATATTCGCTATTAATAGCTTCTTTCCAGAGCGGAGCATCCGGTCTGGACATAGCTTCTTTGATAGACTGAGGTTCGTCTTCCAACACGTAAGTGATGAAGTCTGGACCATAAGTCTTATCAATTCTAGCTCGTTTACTGCGTCTTGGTTCGTCACTCACATGAGTGGAAGGACCTGCAGTGTCATCTGATTCTTCGCGTGTTCGTTTGTTTGAACCCACTTCTTCTTTATCCCTACAAGGGAAGACATTTTCAAAAAATACGACATTTCTTGATTCTATTGTAGTGCCTTCTGTCATATCGGGTATCTCTGATTTGTGAATCAAGAATCGATAAGCACTACTATTAAAGGCGTATCCTATAAAGATGCAATCGACCGTTTTAGGTCCGATTCTCACTTGTTTAGGAAGTGACACTTCAACTTTAGCCAAACACCCCCACACTTTGAGGTGTTTGTAAGATGGTTTGCGCTTTTTCCACATCTCATAGGGAGTTTCATCCATATTTTGAAGTGGAATCTTATTTAAAATGTGGTTAGCTGACATAATAGCTTCCCCCCACAAGTTCTGAGGCAAACCCGAGCTGATTAACATAGCGTTCATCATCTCCTTTAGTGTTCGGTTTTTCCTTTCTGCAACACCATTTGATTGAGGTGAGTAAGGGGCTGTCTGTTTGATGTATGATGCCTGACTCAACACATAACTGTTCAAACGGAGCCACATACTCTCCACCTCTATCACTACGAATTGTTTTAATTCTAGTGTTCAATTGATTCTCTACTTCAGTTTTGTAACGTTTAAACGCTTCAATTGCTTCATCTTTACTTCGTAAAAGATAAACATAGCAGAATCTAGTGTAATCATCAATAAAAGTAATAAAGTACTTTTTTCCACCTCTAGTTTGCACAAATTTTAAATCACATACATCCATGTGAATTAATTCTAGAGGGGTTGTGTTCCTTTTAACAGATTTAAATGGTAATTTAGCCATTTTTGCTTCTACACATATCTCACATCTTTTGGATGTATCAACGTTTGCAATATTAAGTAAATTCATATTTACTAAACGCTTTAAAGCTTTTAAATTAACATGTCCTAATCTAAAATGCCATAAAGAGGAACACTCAACGATATAAACGGAAGTAGAAGCATTCTCATTAATGATAGTGTTTGTGCCTTTACGGCTTACAACCATAACTGACATTTTGAATAATCCTTTCTCGAGATAACCCTTCCCGAGAAAAGTACCAAACTTACTTAGTACAACTTTGTCAGACTCAAACACTAACTTAGACTTGTGACTAACTAACAACGAGCCAGAAATCAAGTTCTTCCGGATGTCTGGGACATGCAGCACATCATTCAGCTTCATCTCCATCCCCGAGGTTAGCTTTTTTAGCACAACCTGTTTTCGACCCCATCCGCTTGCATTTGAGGCTGGTTTGCCCATATACAACTTTCTCCCCTCAGTGGGAGAATAGGTGGAGAATGCAGACTTCTCCGAGCAGACATGGCAAGTGGCCCCAGTGTCCACAAACCATTCTCTCTTGTTGTCTACCAAGTTGACTTCAGTCACCACAGCAGACAGATCCGCCTCCGTGATCCCCGCTCGGCCACATTCCGCGAGTTTTTCTTGGGCTTTTTAGATCACTTTGCGATGATCCGGGCTTGCCCGCAGTTGTGGCATTTTCCGAAAAACAAATTTACGCTGTGGCGGGGAGCGTGCAGACTTCCCTTGACGCGTCCTTGTCATTGGGGCTTTTTCTCTTATTTGATGGATCTTTTTTCTCCATCAAATTTGCCTTAGCCTCGATTGCAGAAGTCGAGACCTTATTTTCTCTTTTCCAGCCATCTTCTTCAATCTGAAGTCGGACGATCAAATCCTCCAAGCTAATCTCATTTCGCTTGTGCTTGAGGTAAGATTTAAATTCCTTCCAAGATGAAGGCAATTTCTCAATCACAGTTCCCACCAAAAACTGTTCTGGCAACTCCATTCCTTCTGCAGTAATGTTATGAAAAAATTAGCTGCGGTTTTGAACTTCCCGATGATACAGTTTGGCTTGTTGTCTACCATCTTGAAGTCGTACAATGTAGCAACGACGAACTTCTTCGTTCCTGCATCTTCAGTCTTGTACTTCTTCTCCAAAGAAGCCCACATTTCTTTTGGCGCTTTATGTTGAACGTAGACGTTGTCTGAGCGTCCTTTCCACTCCCACCCAAAATGTAATTCGCACAAGTAATCCCCACAGATCCCGAGGTCATAACTCATCCTCGTTATCTCATCAACATTATCTCATCAGGGATTTTTGGACAGTCCTCCTTGAGGTACTTCACCCTGCACAAGGTGGTCGGTGAGAACTCCATCTTATTACGCCCACCTCTTAAAATCGCCACGAAAACTTCTGGGTTTTACGCTCGCCCGGCAAGCGGCCTTACAATCCACGGTTGAGAGGCTTGAAACATTGGACCCACGTATGGGTTACCACCGGTGTTGCTCGGCCGGTTTCCTCCAATGAACAGTTTCCACGGAGTTATCCACAAAGGATTGTACGAGGGCCTTCCGGAAAAGGATTTCCGAATGAGTACAATCCACCGGATTAACCGTAATTCCAACAACATATCGCTCCTGAAGCATTTCTTGACATTCCAAAGATACCGCCCTACCAATGAGAGGCATTCCGATCCAAAGAAGGCAAACGGACCATCGACTATTGAAACATCGGTCGACTTTGAGTGTTATTATTAGCGAGAGTAAAGCGCACCTAGTCGAAAGAATAAGCAATAAAGACCAAACTATCGGGTTAGGAGTAGCGCGGCTAAACCCATGGTTGAGTTGTTAACACCATCGATGACGTCATCATGACGGCGCGGTGTTAACAATGACGTCAACGTTTTGTTGTTATTCGTTCGACATTGCAGTAATAGAATATTTTGTCTTGCGATTGTTAATCTTATACTGCACTGGCGAAAAAACGTAAGTGTAAAAACCAACCGAACCGAGTCAAGGGAAAACCCTTTTCCCCGCAAGACAAAATAAGCCCTGGATAGTGCTCACAGGATCGTGCGTAATTGCCCCAAAAGGTAAAACAGTTCCACGATATTAGTTCAAGAAGACCATCAAATAATACTCTCATCGAACGTTTCAGAGTTTGAGCAGAAAGAGGAAGAAAATGTGTACGCAGAATTGCGGGAGTCTAATTTTCGTAGGTTGAAAAAAGTGACTGAAAGAATTCTGAGGGTTCACTATATATAGACGGAACCAACTCCGGGAGGTTGAGGAAAAGGTGGGAAGCCCATGAACTAATACTGTGAACCGTTTTACCTTTTGGGGCAATTACGTATACACCTTGACTCCTGGGCCGACCCAATTCCGGATGGGCCACCCAACTAATTAAGTCCAAAAAATAAATGGCCCAATTTAAGATTTTGGGTATCTAAAAAGATAGATAAGCCCAATTGCCAAGAACCACGAACCCGGGCCGGGGCGGGCCGCTCGCGCGCGTGTGTGTGGTTCATGGTTAGGGTCCCCATGCACCATTTTGTAGAACAAGACTTCAAGCTTGTATTTATACTAGGAAACTTTCCTTTAAGATTCCAATGTGGGATGAGTGGGAAGACTACACATGGAACACTCACCCATTAATTACTCTCTCACTAGAGCATTAATGTCTCATCTTCTTTAATTAATTTCTCACTCATCGAAATTCGGTTTTGAGATATTAAATATACCACAATCATCTACTCCGCGAGTAGATCGATCTCGTCACGTTAAATTTACAAAAATCAACGTTTTAATTCCTCAATTAATTTGGTCAAACATGAGTGCTAGAGCACTTTCAAAACCAAATTTCCAACAGGAGTCTCGGTGATAATTTCAGTCTCTACATTCAAAGTCACGACTTGATTGACGCGTAATGTTTGCCAATGCATAAAACCTTCATTAATCAATGGTTGACTCGATAATACACTCTTAGCAGCGGGAGATAAGTGGTCGGTAGAAACAAACCTCCAAGATTTATCCACTCCCACAGTTAATATACCACATTCGGAATGTTCCCCCAGATAAGCATCATGTGTTGCAAACACTTTATAAGTCATGGAAGCTGCGGCATATCCTATGCCAATATAACATGAGGAACGAATATTACGAGGATATGGAGGGAGACGAAAGGCTTGGTCCGTCAAAAGGTTTGCAACAACATAACTTTTCTTACGTTTTTCATACTCCAAAACAAAACCATTACAACTAGTCCTAATTGGGACTCTGAAATTGAGCTTATATGTCTCAATTTCACCTTCTCTAACAGAGATGAAAATGCAATTCCCGCATTTATCCATACATTTATCAATACAGAGAAGTCCATAAGTTGCGTGGTGAAGGTGTTTGTATATGAAATTGTGGTCACGTGTGATATGGTACCACTTCCGGCATACCAACCTTGCCGCATGATAAATATCTTGCGCCGGGAAATGTACCAGAATTTTGAACAACAATTCGTCAGGAATAGACTCGATTGCTGATAACCTAATCCTTTCACGACTCCTCAAATTATACGTGCCAGAGCTGGTCTGATCATTGATAAAAAAGAATTTTTGAGTGTGAAAATAAACACCAAACTCTCCTACTGCAATTGATACGACTACTTTTATAAACTAATTAATACCTACTGCATTTAATGCTATGATTTCAGTTCACAAGTGTAATGATATCAATTAATACATGTTATAATATTAATTTATAAGTACAGTACTACCTCCGTCCCGTAGTTGTTTACCTCTTTCAAAAAATGGCCCGCCACAACATCTCAAAATTATATCCCATTTCATTACTTTTACCAAAAAAAAAAAATCTACTTTAGAAATAAAACAGAAAGAACTATAATACCCTCAATCAAAAACAACTTTATCACTTTAAATACTAATTCCTCCATCCCAATCAAAAACTCGTGCCGAAAGCAAAAGGATAAACAACTATGGGACGGAGGGAGTAATATAAATTTCATACTATCAACAAGTTTCACATAAAACCTACTTGAATATCAATAGAGTATCTCTATGAAAGGCTACCTAATTCTTTAATGGACTAATAAATTGAAGCTCAATAATAAATATAGATACAGGAAAATGTTGGGTTGTGGAGACCGGAGGCAGACCACGGGAGACGCTCGACCAGTGCCCGAGGTCGAGCACTATTGCTCTCGGCCGAAGCTCCCCATTCCAAATACCATCGAGGCGCTCGAGCTAAGAAGTTGATTGAGCGTAACCGCTCGACCAAATGTCCCGGTCGAGCGGTTCCTAAGCCTGAACGCAGATTTAGGGTTTTTAGGCCCGATCTCATATAAATACTTTTTGACTCATTGTATTTGCCTCTCTTATGTCTTTAAAAACACACGAAAATAGTGAATCTCCTGGCTTGGTAGTGCCCCCAGACGTAGTCATTCCTGACGAACTGGGTAACCAAATTGTTGTTCCTTAATTCGTTGTTCCATTATTTTCTCCTATAATTGCTTTAATTCCTAACAACTGGTATCAGAGCATCGGGTTAAAGGGATCTGTGGAGAGCAATTATGATGGCTGAAGGGAAATCGCCTGTTGAGAAGTTTGATGGAACGGATTTTGGATTCTGGAAATTGCAGATCGAAGATTACCCAGATGGTAAAGATCGTATCAACCGTTGGGTGAAAAACACAAGAGATGAAGGACGACGAGTGGAAGTTGCTGGATAGGAAGGCGATGAGTGTGGTTCGTCTGTCGTTATCCAGGAACGTAGCCCTACATACGGTGAAAGCAAAAATTACAACGGAGATGCTGGAGATATTGACTGAGATGTATGAAAATCCGTCTGCAGCGAACAAAGTTCATCTGATGCGGAGGTTATTCAATCTGAGGATGGCGGAGGATACTGTGGTAGCCAACCATCTCAACGAGTTCAATATGATCATAGCCCAATTGAGCTCAGTTGAGATTGATTTTGATGATGAGGTTCAAGCCCTTATTTTGTTGTCTTCTTTACCAGAAAGTTAGAGTGGGGACGGAACGATTTTGTTAGTGCTTCAAAGGTAAAGTGAAACCCCGAAATTTGATGAGGTTAGGATCTGGTCATGAGCGAAGAAATTCGCAGAAAGAGTTAGGTGTGGCCACAGGATCTCGCTTTTGTCAAGGGAATCGAGGCAGATCTGAATCCAGGAAGCCAAATCGGGGTAGATCGTCAAGGGGGCAAAGATAAGCCAAAGAGGATAAGAGTAAAGTTGAGTGTTATAAATGTCATGAACTTGGTCATTACAAAAGTGAGTGCAAGGCACAAGGGAATGAACCAAAGAAGAATGACAACTCGAACTAACGTTACATCGATGAGGACTCAGATGCATTAATTCTGAGTGTAAGCAGTCCATTGGAGTCGTGGGTGTTAGATTCTGGAGCATCGTTTCATTCGTGTAGCAGTGCTGACGTAATGGAAAAGTACACTTCCGGGAACTTTGGGAAGGTTTATCTAGCTGATGATGAGCCTCTGGAAATCAAAGGGAAGGGGAATGTTCGGATTAAGACACCAAATGGGACTGTGTTACAATTGAAAGATGTGAGACATATTCTTGGTTTGAAGAGGAATTTGATTTCAGTTGGGCAACTTGATGACGCGGGCTAAAAGGTGACCTTTGGGTGTAACTTGTGGAAGATATCCAAAGGTGTCATGGTAGTGGCTCGTGGAAATAAAGAGGGGACGTTGTATATGACAGTAACACCCGGATAGCATTGCTCTTGCAAGTGAAAAGGGAATGCAAATTTGTGGCATTGTCGTCCCAGGCCACATAGTGAAAAGGGATGAAAGTTATGTGCTCGAAGGGTAAACTGCCAGACCTCAAGATAGTTGACATTGGTTTGTGTGAGGACTGTGTATTCGGAAAATAGAAAAAGGTGAGTTTTTCGAAGGGAGGCAAGGCTTTGAAGAAGCGGGTGGGAGTTAGTTCCGCGGTGATTTGTGGGGTCCAAAGACAAGTGACATCCCTTGGTGGAGCATCATATTACATGACTTTTCATTGTGACTCTCTGAGGAAGGTATGGGTTTATTTCTTGAAAAATAAGTCCGATGCCTTTAATGCTTTCGTGAAATGGAAGACTCTTTGTAGAAATCAAAATCGGGTCTCAAGGTGAAGTGTTTGAGATCCGATAATGGTGGAGAGTACGAGCTCAAGTGAGTTCAAAGGATTCTGTGAGGCGAATGGAATCGAATGGAGAAAACCATGAGAGAACCCCCACAAATGAATGGATTGGCGTAACGTATGAGCGAGGAGCCTACGTGAACGTCTTGCTAGAAGAATGAGATTGAAGTGTGGGTCATCAAAGATATTTTGAATGAGAGGCGCTAAACAACAAATTATTTGATAAACAGATGACCCTCAACTCCTTTGGAAAATGGCATACCAGAGGAGGCCTGGTCGGGAAAGGAGGTAAATCTGGTTTTTCTTCAAGTATTTGGGTGTGTTGCATATGTTCATGTTGATGCTATGAGTAGAAGTAAGTTAGATGCTAAATCTATTAAGTGTACGTTTGTTGGATATGGCGGTGATGAATTTGGCTATCGATTTTGGGATGAGGAAAACCGAAAGATAATTCGTAGTTGAGATGTCATATTTAATGAACAGGTGATGTACAAGGACATGTTGGGGATATCCAAAGAAGGTGGCTCTGAGTCTCAGGTTGTGGAGTTAGACATTTCGAACTCGGGTGGGAGCTGGGGGGGTTCTAGATGACCAGGTGATTGTTGAGGAAGAACAAAGTACACCACCGCCAACAATTCCGCTGCGGAGATCCACGAGAGATCGGAGATCTCCTGATAGGTATTCACCCTCCCTTCATTATTTATTGTTAACCCGATGGTGGTGAACCCGAATGTTATCTTGAGGCCACATAGTGAGCAATTGGACAAGTGGAAACTTGCAATGGATGATGAGATGAATTCATTGATGACCAACGGAACTTGGGAGCTAGTTGAGCTTCCTAAGGGCAAGAAAACACTGCAAAACAAGTGGGTTTACAGAATAAAAGAGGAGGCTGATGGAAGCAAACGCTACAAGGCAAGATTGGTTGTGAAGGGGTTTCAGCAGAAACATGGTATTAACTATACCGATGTTTTTACTCCAGTGGTGAAGCTAACTACCATTCGATTAGTTCTGAGTCTGGTGGCTGCAGAAAATTTGGTGTTAGAACAGATGGATGTGAAAACCGCCTTTCTTCATGGTGATTTAGATGAGGACATCTACATGAAGCAACCGGAGGGATACTTGTCTAAGGGGAGTAGTGAGCTAGTTTGCAAGTTGAAGAAGAGCTTGTACGGTCTGAAACAAGCTCCATTACAAAGGGTACAAGAAGTTTGACGGTTCATGCACGAGATTGAGATCAAGAGGTGTGAGGGTCATTGCCATTGTCATTACTTTCAAGAGGTATGATGATGGTTATATCATTTTGCTATTATATGTTGATGACATGTTGATAGCAGGCTCTAGTGCTCGGGAGGTGAGCAAGTTGAAGGAAAAATTGTCTGAAAGGTTTGCTATGAAGGACCTTGGAGAGGCCAAGCAAATCTTGGGTATGCGAATCGATCGTGATAAGGTGGCAGGAAAATTGTATCTTTCACAGGCTGAATACATAAAGAAAGTCTTGGAGAGATTTAGTATGGAAGATGCAAAGCCAGTTCGGGTCCCGTTGGGAAGTCAGTTCAAGCTATCCAACAAGGACTCACCTAGTAGCGAAGAGGAGCGGACCTACATGCAAAACACTCTGTATGCTTCAGCAATTGGAAGTTTGATGTATGCAATGGTGTGTACAAGACCAGATATTGCACAAAGCGGTGGGGAGTTGTTAGCGGTTTATGGGCAATCCCGGTAGCGAAAGATTGGGAGGCAGTGAAGTGGATCCTAAGATACTTGAGAGGTACTACTGAACAAGCTTTGTGCTTTGAGGGCAAAAGCGTTGGGTTGACAGGATATGTTGATGCAGACTTGGCATCAAATGATCTCGACAAAAGGAGGAGTACTACAGGTATGTGTTTACTTTTGGTGGTACAACAATATCTTGGGCTTCTAAGTTGCAAAAGATCGTAGCTCAATCCATTCTGCGAAGAGTGCGTTGCGATCCAATGAGGCTAGTAAAGAATGGTTTGGTTGCGAAATGCATCGTGTGAGTTGGGGGAAGGAGAAAAGGATAGTATTCGTATATAGTGCGATCAGTGCTATTCACTTGGCGAAAAATTGACCTTTCACTCGAGGACTAAGCACATCGAGTTGAGGTATCATTATATTCGTTACCTCATTGAGAACAAGATCTTACAGCTGATGAAGATCCGGGGAAGTGAGAATCCTGCTGACATGTTGACTAAGGTTGTGACCTTAGAGAAGTTGAAGTTATGCATGACTTCAACTGGCCTTGGAAACTGAGCATAAGGCCCGACACTACTACCAGTGAGAGATATCATTGAAACGGAGGAGACAAGTTACAGTTGGAGTCGGTCTCCAGGTGGGAGATTGTTGGGTTGTGGAGACCGGAGGCGGACCCACGGAGACGCCGACCGGTGCCGAGGTCGAGCACTATTGCTCGGTCGAAGCGCTCCCCCATTCCAAATATGTCGAGGCGCTCGAGCTAGCAAGTTGATCGAAGGTAACCGCTTTCGACCAAATGCCCCGTCGAGCGGTTCCTAAGCCCGTGAGCGGATTTAGGGTTTTTATGCCCATCTCATATAAATACTTTTTTGACTCATTGTATTTGCCTCTCTTGTCTTTGTTTAAAAAAAACACGAAAATAGTGAATCTCCCTGGCTGGTAGTGCCCCCCAGCGTAGTCATTCCCGTGTTAACCGGGTAACCAAATTGTTGTTCCTTAATTCGTTGTTCCATTATTTTCTCCTATAATTGCTTTAATTCCTAACAGAAAAAAAGGTTGATTACCTGCAGTGTGATTCCTACTTTTTTTTGGCGTACGTTAAGCGGACGGTAACGACGGCGCCGCGGCAACAACATTGTCAATTAATTTGGTGGATACAATTTGTTTCCATCCCCTAAATTTACTCTTAACCTATTGCTTTGGGCCTCACCTAGGCTGGCTGCCTACTTATTTATTTCCTAATTTGGGCCTAATACCTAATAAATTGGAACCATCGTGCAGTATGAACTGAAGGATTGCAGGATGCGAAAAAAAAAAAAAACAATTCAAGTATTCAACAAAAAATAGAAAAAATCGATTTTTTTTATATAGAAAAACTAGATCTTTAAAGATATGTTCAGAAAAAAAAAATTAGAAAAAAACCAAATGATTGAAAGAATTTTTTTTGGAAAAAAAAAACCGGAAAAAGAACTGTTCGAACAATATTATCGAAGAAACTAACAATTCGAAAAGACATGAAAATTTAGGATTTTTTTTCTTCCAAAAATTGTAATCATTTTTTAAAATCAGATTCTAAATCTACATTTTTTGATCTTATTTGTATAACAACCAACCAAAGGGTTGAATTGGATGTAGACACGTGGACAAAATATAGGAATCGTGATCGATCGTCTCGAAATTGTTTGGTATACTTTTTCCTTTTTATTGAATTGGATTTTTTGATATTATTGTTTGATGCACACACCGTGAAAATGAATCCATTTGAAACCTTTAATGTTAATTGGGCGTTGAAATCATATTAGTAATATGCGTATTGTGTCAATTTTCAACAATATAACACTCATTGTCTGGTGGGTAAGGTTTGTGTGTGGGCGTGTCCGTGTAAACTAAGGGAAGAAAGTCAAGAATGTGTAAACTAAGGGAAGAAAGTCAAGAATATGAGAGGGTGTTTGCAAAAAAATATACTTTTGAAGAATTGATTAAAATTAGAGATTGTGGAAAAATTGATTAATATTAGAAAGTAATGATATTTGTTAAAAAAATCAAAGATAAGTTGATAGTGTTTGAATAATAAAAGGTAATAGTATTTTAGAAAGATTTATAAGCTATCAAAAAATCCCCTTTTAACTTTAATTTATATGTAATAAAAGAGAAACAAAACACTCTAAATTACTTCTGCACATAATTCTAAATGATTACAATCACTTATAATTTCTCTAACACCCCCTGAGACTTCAACGATAAAGCTAAAGAAACTCAATAACTTCTGTCTATTTAGTTAAAACAATGTTGAATGCAAAATTAAAACTTCATCAGAACTATAATCATAAATAATTCTCAATATGCATCTTTAAAACATTGTAAAAGGGAAAAGACAATAAATAGTAAAACTCATTAAAAAACTGAATATATGTCTGCTGGCATATGACCTCAGTGAGGAGTAAAAATAGAGAAACTAACTTAGCATCCTCCACCCAACTGGTGGTACCAGGCTGTTCTTATGAAGTACAAATTTGTATAAACAATTGTCAATAATATTTTCCGAGCAGATTTCACGTTTAACAAGATTATAGAAACAGACGAAGCGGCCAAACAATTTTCAAGGCCAAGATCTCTGGGTATTTCACCCAACCACATGGTATGATTCTATCACCTTTCTTTAACCCAAGCTCTTCCATCCTACCCTTCTGATTTTCCAAACACAAGCGCATCTCAGGCAACTTTCTCCATTCCTCCGTTTCTGGTTTCATCTCCCAAACTTCCCACACCAATTCTCCATGGGATATCAATAAAGATAGATACCTCCCCGTGGAAAATAAAAAGTGGCTTCTCCTTAATTGCATGACAACTGCATGGATAGGTGGGGAAGTCTCCGTGATAATTTCAGTCTCTACATTCAATGTCACAACCTGAGTGCCTACACTCTGCCAATGCATAAAACCTTCATTAATCAATGGACTACTCCGTAATGCAAACTTAGCCATGAGAGATAAGTGGTGAGTAGAAATAAACCTCCAAGATTTATCCATTCCCACTGTTAATATACCACATTCGGAACGTTCCCCCACATAAGCATCATGTGTTGCAAACACTTTATAAGTCAGGGAAGTTGCAACATATCCTATGCCAATTAATATCGGGTAAATCATACGACGAGGATATGGAGGGAGACAAAAAGCTTTATCTGTTGAAAGGTTTGCAATAACATAATTGTTGCTATGTTTTTCATGCTCCAAAACCAAACCATTACAACTAGTCCAAGTTAGGCATCTGAATTTGTAGTTCATGAGCTTATATCTCTCAATTTCACCTTCTCTACCGGATACGAAAAAGGCACTCCCCTGTTCATCATGGAAGAGGAGTCCATAAGTGGCGTGGTGAAGGTGTGTGTGTATGAAATTCTTTGTACGTGTGATATGGTACCACTTCCGGCATACTAGCCTTGCCGCATTGTAAATATCTTGCGCCGAAAGACGTAGCAGAATATCAAACAAGATTTCGTCAGGAATAGACTCGATTGTTACTGATAACCTTATAGTTCTTTTACACCTCCTGGAATAATACGGGCGACATCTGGAATTGCCGCCAACAATCTGATCATTCATAAAAAAGAGTTCCACTTTTATTTGAGAGTGAAAATAAATAGAGTGTCTCTCTAAAGTAATCATCAAGTTTAGCCTATCAACTAACTAATTCTACAATAATCGACTAATAAGAAGAAGCTTTAACTAATATATACATGTACATACATAGAGAAAAAGAAGACGTACAAAAATTAATTTCTTCTTTTAGTTTGTGAAGATAAATTGAGTTCCTCCAATGAAATCCTTAAATTTAGGGTATCACTAAATAAACCTATAATCGATTAATACGCAGAAGGTTTAGCTAATAAATACACATACAGAAAAAAAAGGATATATGAAAGAAGGTTTAATAATTACCTGTGTGATTTCTACCTGCTTATTGCCTTCCATTATACTATAAGCGAACGAAAGCGACGGCCGCCTGGGCAGGGGAAATTAATGGAATTAATAGATTACGTTGAGATTAAGGGCTTCGCTAATTTTAGAGATGTTAAAGCCCGTGGGCTGCTTTTACTTTTAGGGCACGTTTGTGTAGTGGTATTAAAGTTTGAAGAAACAAGAAATTTTGTGATGTATTTGACTTTGCAAATGTGATAATCTATAAATATATAAAATAGAATTTTGTTAAAATTTCAAAGGTATATTTATTATTTTGCTGCTTTATATTGATGATAGCTGATGTATTTGACTTTGCAAGTGTGATAATCTATAATTATATAAAGTAGAAGTTTGTTAAAATTTCAAAGGTATATTTATTAATTACATATATATATTTTTAGACAAAAATTAGATTATGTAGCTCTCTAATGTATGAGGCGGAGTGCAATTAGTACAATCAACACCCCCCTAAAGTGCTAAAGCATCAATGCCCTCCTAGAGTGCAACTTTGTTAATGATGATTTTTTTAATTAAATTATGTAAATCATAGAATTCGCTAATTAATTTAATAAGTTTAAATAGCAAAATATAATTATTAAGAGATGAACTAATAATAGCCCAATTTCCTGCCAAAAACAAATATAGGGAAATATTTTTTTTCAGGACTGTAACTTTGGGGGCGGCAAAAGTAGGACTGTAACATTTCGGACTGACAAAAGTAGGACCGTAACTTATAAAAGTAGCAAAATTAGGCCCATAACTTTTTAAAATAGTAATTTAAGGTCAAATTAAGCCCGGGTTGCCTCTTTCGGGCTCAAATCGCACTCTTAGCTTCCGGGTCTTCAACACATGTGCGCCGATGATCTCGTTCGATTGTGGATCAGAAATCTTGTCCGCGCGGTTAGCGCCCGAAAAGGCCACGTCTCTTGGATCACGACGAAAAGTTTGCCGAACACTGTAAAGAAACGAGGTAAAAACTTGAGCTAGTGCTCTCCATTTTCCAACTCATCAAGCATGTATGCTGGGTGCCTGATGAGAACCGCGATTTGGGAACACGATAAATTCGTCGCCCTAGCGCAGGCTAGCAGGATAACGAATATAAAACACGATAAAATCGACGCCCTGGCTCAGGCCAGCAGGAGAACGATTGATTTTTGCAAAGTTGCCAAAGAAAAGTTATATTCTTCATTATGAAAAAGAAAAAAAAGTCCAGCAACATATATAAAGGAAAAAGGACTGATCCTATTCTAAAAAGGACCAAATCTAGCAAATCTATCTAACTGACTCGATAACTATGAATTTAAAAGATAAAAACCGAAAATAAGTAAATAAAATAGCAAATCTAGAACTATCTTGTCAATCTTGAAGATCTTGACAAATCTTGTAAAATATAGGACACTATCTTTGGTAAATATGGGACAATCTTGCAAGAATCAAAACTGGGATAATATCTTTTCTCGCAAGGCTCATCGGACCCCAAAATCCTCATTCGCATCATTCCCTTCCCCTTCAAGATCGTCCTTGTCCTCAAGGACCAATATCGGGAGCGCTCTCTCATCGAGCCTAAATGCTCCCCTTTATTTAATCGCCGACTGCTTGCCACCAAATGATTAAGCTCAAAATTATCAGCTGTTCGGGTGTGGCCAAAAATCTTTAAGCGATAGCGCGAATTTTTCATAGTACTGCCAACAAAATAACTATCATTAATTATAAAAAAAAATAATTATTCTAGGAGTCAAAACCTTTATCTTCATCGAAGTAGGACTTGGCAGACATCACATCAATACCCAAAAAATTTGCATTGTGATCGTATTCCTTATCAAATAATTGGCAAGGATCGTCTTCGGGCTCGACATCGAAAATGAGAGGCACAAAATCAATCTCGGGTTGCTCTTCATCTTATATAGGTGACGCATCATACAATTCTGACTTATAAAATTTATCTAATCCATTTGAAAAAATAAATGGTCCATCATCCTCTAAATAATCCAAACCAAAATCGACAGGCTCATGGTGCTCATTTTTACCAAATAAGCCATCAAGCCCAAAATGCTCATCATTGTCAAACTAATTCAAAGGTCCATCAAAATAAGGAGGCCCGATTGACTCATCTTCCAAATCATCAAAAGCATCAGGCCCAATCTCAATACTAAAATTAGGTGGCCCAAATTCATCCAAGTGAGTAAGTGGCCCAAGACGGTCACGAGCAGAAACATGGCGAATCTGATTGCAAAGCCCACTATTGTCTAGGGCATCACAACGGAAATTGGAATCAAGAATTCTCTGGTCTGTACGAACTGTCGAGGCAGAGTTCTTCGCGAGGGAGGAGCGCGGCGTCGGCGCGTGGGGCAATTCCTTGCGGCTTGGTGGCGGTTGAGCGGCGGCCATCTGGCGGAACGGTGCAGGAAAGACGGTGGAGGGTTGCACTGATGTGGTGGCGAGGGATGATGGTGCGCCGCTGATTGTGGTTGCAACGGTGGTTGCAGGGGCTGTTCGGTGGGGCTGGTGATGCGGTCGCGGCGCAGTGGTTGCGGGCGGATTTGTTGGTGGCGGGCTAACTGAATGTGGGGGTGTAACAGGCGGTGGTGGTTCAAGTACTGGACAGTGGTTGGGAGGCGGACGGTGGTGGTTCGCCTGGTGTCGTGATGACTGAACGATGGGTGCTGGTGCAACCGTGTGAGCAGCGCGATGTGGTGATCGTGATGGTTTTACGGTTGTCTTCTCCGATGAGAACGTTAAATCCTTCGTCTTCTTTTTCGAACGTCTTCGAGACCACTTCTCTATCCTGCGTTCAATATTGTCCAGCGATCGATTGATGATGGCCATCCTCTCCAGGAATATGTCCAAATCATCTCCGGTACGTTGGTTTCGAGACATAGTCGAATTTAGATCGCGATTCTCAGATTCTCTCAATGAAAGCACCAATTTGATGAGAACCGCGATTGGGAACACGATAAATTAAATGCATCTAAGCCTTGTTTAGCGGAGAGAACGAATATAAAACACGATAAAATCGACGCCCTGACTCAGGCCAGCAGGAGAACGATTGATTTTTGACAAAGTTGCCAAAGAAAAGTTATATTCTTCATTATGAAAAAGAAAAAAAACGTCCAGAAACATATATAAAGGAAAAAGGACTGCTCCTATTCTAAAAAGGACCAAATCTAGCAAATCTATCTAACCGACTCGATAACTATAAATTTAAAAGATAAAAACCGAAAATAAGTAAATAAATTAGCAAATCTAGGACTATCTTGCATATCTTGCCAAATCTTATAAAATATAGGACACTATCTTTGGTAAATATGGAACAATCTTGCAAGAATCAAAACTGGGACAATATCTTTTCTCGCAAGGCCCATTCTCGCAAGGCTCATCGGACCCCAAAATCCTCGTTTGCATCAGTGCCCCATAACTTGAACATATCCCAAACTACATAAAGTGTAGTAAAATACATTGGGCTTCGTTCGCATACAAATTATACAAATGACTGAGGAAAGTAGACGAGAGACGAGACTCACGGTATGTAGAACAAGCCATCATCTTGATCCATCTGAGCTAGAGGTGGAAAAATGGGCCCGGCCTGATGGGCCGGCCAATATGCAGCTCGAGAAAAGGGCTGGGCTGGGCTTAATTTTTGGCGGTCCAAAAAGAACCGGGCCTATTTGGCCCGGCCTGCCAGGCCCTCTGGGTCGACCGGGCCTGGGCCGGGCTGTCCCGTGGTCAGCTCGTTAATTTTTTTTAATTGGCCCAAGCCCAACAAAACACACTGCTTCTTTTTAGAATTCCAATTTTAATCTTGCAAGAATCTGCTCCTTTTTCCATGATTTTTATTTCGTTTTTTAAAAGATTTTTTATTTTGCTATAATAATGAAGAAAGAGGTTGGCTATGTAAATGAATAGTCAGAAAAGCAGGAGCATGTAGATTGACACCTGCTAAAGTTTTCTAGACAATTGGGAATTTTTTTTTGTTGATCCACTAAATATCCACCAGGATTAATTCTAAAAAAATACATCACCTTTACGCTCAGTATCAATTTAATCACGACTTTGAATATTTTTGTAAAAAATCCCAACCTTTTATTGTGTTTCAATCTGATACCTATTTTTTAAAACCCGACAGAAAGAAGTGACATGGCTCGCCAGAACTTGTGTCTTAGCGCCACATCGGATATCACATAATATATATATATTTTTTAATTCCACATCAATAATAATTCTTTCAACTTTTCTAAAGTAACACTTTCCTCTCCCGTAAAAAAAAAAAAAGTAACACTTTCCTCATTGCACTATGCTTCTATAAACGTTTTCTTTTTCTTCGGGATTACATATCAAAACTAACACTTTTAATTTCAAAATTTTAATAAATCAAAATTGATTTCAAAATTAATAAACTAAAATTCCACACTCACCCTTCGAAGAACAAGAACCCTAATTAGATAACACTCACTCAACAAATCATCTAAAAAAAATATATTTAATTACGTGGCATTTGATGTGGCGCTCAGACACAAGTTTCGGCGACCTATGTCACTTTTTTCTGCCTGGATTTCAAAAATAGGTATCAAATTGAAACACAATAAAAGGTTGGGGTTTTTCACAAAAATATTAAAAGTCGTGATTAAATTGATACTGAGTGTAAAGATGGTGTATTTTTTTAGAATTAACCCTATCCACCAACCTATTTGTTTTTTTTTTCTTTTCCTGTATGTATTCATATTAATTATTTATAAGACGAAATTGAATGTACGTGTTTTTCTTCTTCTTATCATCCGGTCGACTGTTATGTTTTGCTATATATTAGGACAATAAAATTTGAGAACTATGTATAAGTAAGAAATGAGAGTTTTAATGTACAGGGAACGAATTAAGTTGGAATCTATCCATATATGGTTTATATATAAGTCACATTTGGATATTTGTGAGTATGTATGAGATCCTTTGGAGATATAAAAGTTTAAAAAGGAAATTATATTCTAATAAAATTATACAATTAAAATTTTAAAAATATTATTAAAAAAAGTGTTATCTTGGCCCGGTGGCCCGCCTAGGGCTGAGTTTCGTAAATGTAGGCCCGCTAAGGATTGGGCCTGGCCCGCCCCGTTCATTTTGCCACCTCTAATCTGAGCCCTACCAAACATCTCTATCTGAACAATTCCACCAACGCAAACAATCGGTTCTGGCAACCTGAAAATTTGCAGGCCTACTTCCTGTTCAGAATCCAGATATCAGTTTTCATAAGAACCATCTTTCTTGTGAAGTATATATCTAACTGTACTTGTCAACTGAAGCGTGTTCCATTGGATATAATCTTATCTCTGAATGTTTCAATTAAGGTTCTTACATAACTGAAACTAAACTGCACAGAGCTTCAGGCTCCAAAGAGGATTCCACATGTGCACATATGTTGAAGACCCGGAAGCTGAAAGTGCGATTTGAGCCTGAAAGAGGGCAAAATCCGGGCATAATTTGGCCTTAAATTGCTATTTTAAAAAGTTATGGGCCTAGTTTTGCTACTTTTAAAAGTTAGCGGTCTAGTTTTGCTACTTTTAAAAGTTCCTATTTTTGCTAGCCCAAAAAGTTACCGTCCTACTTTTGCCACCCCCAAAGTTACAGTCCTGAATAAAAATATTTCCCAAAAATAATATAAATAGCCCAATTTGAACTATCTATGCGAACCATTTTACCTACGAAACTGGATCCATTTAAAATTATGAATCCTAATTGAGCCGCTGAGATGTTAACATGCATGCGGATTTCAAACCCATGCGGAAGCAGATATTTTTCTTCTCTTTTTTTTTTTATTTTGGGCCTTTCTATACTGAAACTTATTAGTTGTTCGCTGAAAATATAAATAATTGTTTGCTGAAAAGTATATTTGGCCAAGAAAGTTTAGAAACCCTAACTGCAAATCCCAAGGAATTAAAACATGCATCATGAATAAATTAATCATTTGTTATCCTATGTGATAGGTTTTTTTTTGGAAAGGATGTCCTATGTGAGAGTTAAACAACCTGTTGCATGGGAATTTAACAGCACAAGTATCCATTCCAGATTCCACATTACACAGCTTCAAAGAACACTGTAAATACTTAATCAAAACTTAATCATATATAATTAATTCTACATTATGCATCTTTAGAACATTGTAAAGAGAACAAGATAATAAATACTTATATAGTAAACTCCAAGAACAAAGAAACTAAGTTAGCATCCTCCACTCAAGTGGTGATACCAGGATGTTCTTATGAAGTACAAGGCTGTGACAACAGTTGATATAAACCTTTTCCGAGCTGATTTCACGTTTAACAAGATTATAGAAATAGATGAAACTGGAAACACGAATATTACCAAGAATTTGAAAGGCCAAGACCTCTAGGTATTTATTAAGGATAATTAATTTATATTAATATGTAATTAATAGATTAGATCTTGGTCATTATTGATCATTAATATGTAATTAATAGATTAGATCTTGGTCTATTAATTACATATTAATTATCCTTAATATATAAATTAATTATCCTTAATAAATTCACGCACCTAATTTATAGTGAAGTCAAACGAGAGAAGAATAATCGGGAAGATGAAAAAAAATCGGAATCAAGAAGAATTTAATTTCAGCAATTTTTTAGTCCATTTGCTGCTGAAATTTTCGGGCCAAGTAAATTAATTGAGGCCCATTATTTGCAAAAGCAAGCCCGCCACATTGATTGTGTTGACCGAAAAAGTGAGAGAAGAAAGGCAAAGCCAATGTTTGACTGAGGCATTAGATAACAAGAAAAAGCAAGCAGGGGAATGGAGGCCACGCTTTTAATCAACAAAAAGGAATTGCGCTTACACTTCTTCAGCGTGGATAAAACAAATAGGGCAGCAGAGCATTTTAATTGTAAGTATTAGTTGGCCTATAGTATAGTATTACTTGTTTTATTGGTATTAGTTGTTTTTACTATGTAGTATTAGTTGATTAATTGTTTTATATATTGTGTAGTATTAGTTGATTAATTGTTTTATTGTGTAGTATTAGTTATTAATTGAGTACTATTACTTATTTTATTGTGTAGTATTAGTTGGTTTTATTGTGTAGTATTAATTGATTTATTATTTTATTATGTAGTATTAGTTGATTAATTTTGTAGTATTAGTTGATTAATTAATGTTTTAATTATAAATATTAGTTGCTTTGTTGTTTAGTATTACTTGTTTTATTGTGTAGTGTTAGTTTTGTATTATTTAGCTAACACGTGTATATTAATTAGTACTATTTAGGTTAATTTAGCATTAGCTTAATTTAGCTTATTTAGTGTAGTTTTGATCATGTAAAGAATATATTAATTACGTACGTTGGAGTGGAGGGATTGATGTTGATGAATATTTGTTGGTTATTGCTTGTTGTAGAACATGTGCGTTCCGACTTAATTAATTTCAATTGATTAAGTCGGAAATGGATGCACGTAGGATCTTGATTAATTGGGGAATACGATAAAATAAAATTAAACTCTGCCGAAATTTTTAGGAAATAATAATTATTAAGTAGGCTTTAATTTGAATATAATTAATTAATTTGTAAATGTGAAACAGATTGATATGGATTATTCTGGCCGTTTACGTTGGATGTATGGTCCAAGATCGATTCATGGCATGATATCTTCCGAATTTTACAATGGACTCGAATCATTTATAGTTTTCGCCACTAGTAATCCGAATTGGATGAACCAGGGAAAGATTAGGTGTCTCTGCAACAAATTTAGATGTCGGAACAACATGTTTCATTCACGATGGCGTGAAAAGCTCATTTGTATAGAAATGGGTTCATGCCCAATTATTGCAATTGGGTTTTTCACGGTGAGAAAATTTGGGGTCAATACAATGATCAACCATCTACGTCGACTTCACATGGGCCGGTTGACGAGACATCTGGATCTAGCTTCATACCCACGACATGATCGGGGACTTAACTTCGGTCCCCACTTGAATGTAGATGATGAGCCCTCTAATATTGAGGAACCTCCGAATGAGCATGCTGCACATTTTTTTTAACATGCTTCGTGCAGCGAATCAGGATATCATGTCTGGTTGCGAATCACACTCACAGTTGTCATACAATGCCCTATTGCTGAACATTAAAACTGAAAACAGACTGTCTGAAAGGGGCTATAATCAAATGGTTCAGGCGATTCGTGAGGATTAGTGTTAGTTTATGAGAATTGAATGCGATATATATGTGTGCACATATATAATGAAAAGGAATAAACACGTGATTATTTGACAATTTTTTTTAAAAATATTTTAATAAAGTGATTATAGTGAAAGACAATATAAAAGTGATTATTTGACAATTTTATTAAAAATATTTTAATAATAATTTAAAAAAATATATAGTGTTAATAAAAATATATAAGTGTACATATATAGTGTTAGTAAATTGTGAAGAAGAATATTAATTTATTATTTTTACAAAAAAATTATTCATATTAATAAGTATATAGAAGAATATAAATTATTTATTTTATAATTTAATTATAAATATTTTAATTAAACTAAAATGTGTGTGTATATATATATATATAATATATATATATATATATAAAATAAATATTTGTATTATAAATGTGGAGTATAATTAAGAAATAACATATAAATATACAATACATACATATATATATATATATATATATATATATATATATATAATATACAATTAGAAAGGCATTAATGTCAAGTAACTAGCCGTGCCCAAACAGTTTGGCGAAACACGCAAGGCCTCCACATACCGGGAGGTCGCGTGTTCGATACTATATGGGCGCAAAAATTGCCTATATTGGACTTGAAGTACATTAATTCGAGTGTCCAAGTGGTTGTGTGGATGAGTTGGTGGGCTCGCGACGGGGGTTCGAAACCCGCCTGTTCCGTTTTTGCATTTTTTCTCCAGAAAACGAGGGCTTAAAACCCTCTTTAAAATCATCGGGAAATGGGACGAGGGAATATAACCCTCGTTATATTTCCGGAATCTTTGACTAAATGGGACGAGGGTTTTCACGTCCCTCGGGAAATGGGACGATGATTTTCACGTCCCTCGGGAAATGGGACAAGGGTTTTAGCGAGCGTTTATGCGCTCATTAATAGGAGAGGGTTTTCAACCCTCGCTAACTGACACATGTCAGATCGTCGCCAAAACCCTCTTTAATTTAACGACGGTTTTATTTTACCCTCGTTACACCATTGCCGAAGCCCATTTTAAAGAGGGATAATATCCCTCTTTAAAACCCTCACAAAACAAATATCCCTCTTTAAATCCCTCTATAAATTACATACATTTTTTGGTGAATTGTAAATTTATGTTGTGACAGCAACAAGTTGGCCCAATGCCAATTACTTAGTCGGCCACTTTGACATGTTTATGAGAACAAATAATTCTAAAGAACTCATATCCAACTCTTGTAACTTATTAAGTTGTCCAATCTCTTCTGGAATAACACCTGTATAATTATAAAAATATAAAATATCAATTTAATTAACTATAAAATATTATGCAAATGTTCATAATAATTAAAAAGCATCATCATCAAATCTCGAGGACATGATATATTTTGAATATTATATACGGTTGAATTGCCAAAGACATAAAACGTCAACATAGATAAAAATTAAACGAATTGTATCATATATAAACGAAGATGGTTGGAGGCAAAGAGCTTGTCAATTTGTTTGAACGCATATTCAAGTTTGTAAATTATTAAAGCGCCCAATTTGTTCTAGAATAGTACCTGTACATATATAATTGTAAGATTTAAAATGTCAATCTAGTTATAAAATAACAAAAAAAAAATGTAAAGATCAGTTAACAAAAGGAAAATTAGTTGCATACTTCTTACTAAATTAAATTATATAAAATCAAATCTTCAAGAACTTGATATGTTAATATAATTACTTTGACAGTTTGTCAAAAATTATATGAATGGTTGGATTGCTCAAGATATATATGAAATCAGACTATGTACGATAACTTGCATATATATGTTCGTATATATTAAAATTACGAAAGAGATCGTCACAAATTGTTTTTTGGCAAAACTCGTGAGAACCAGAGGTTAGATAAACCCTATTTCTTCAAAGTTTTGTTGTTACGTTTATGTTACGCACTATCGCTGTTATAGATAAACATTATCACTGTTTTATCTATGCACTATCGTTATTTATAAAATAAATCATTTTTAATTAAACAACGATAGTGCATTTTAAACAACTATAGTATATAAATATAATAATAATAGTGTCTATGCAAAACAATGAATACAGTTCATTGTGAACTTGAGTTCTATTTGCAAAAAATTATGTGAGCCCGAGTTCAAATGCACATTTTTTCAAGTATTATAGTTATATATACACACTACACTATCATTGTTATAAAGTTCAATAATTTTTTAACAATGATATGGCATATGCATAACAGTGACAATGCGTATATGTAACAGTGGCACTCGAAAAAAAAATTGTATGAAACCTGAGCGGAATTATTTGTTCCCAATCCCGACCAGAATTTGAATTAAATATTTCGATCTCCGCTAGCTCTTAGTTGTAGCGATATTGTCAATCGAAAATCCAGATTTTTAATTTTTTTTTAATATTTAAAAGTATTCTCATAAATAATCATATTATTAAGAAGCAATTGCATTTTACAATTATTTATTAAAAGATAATTTAAAATAAATAATTTCATATTTTTCTACAAATTTTCTAAATAAAATAAGTATTTCTATTAAAAAATATATCAATCATAATATTAATCTAGAATAGATTAAAAAATATTGATTATTTAATTTTATTATTATCTAAACTCGTATATCAATCATGTTAATTGTTTTTAAAGTCGGACTGACCAGTTTGGTTGGGAACCAATCACGATGCCCATTAGATTCTTAAGGACTAACGAGCTAAAGTAGAACCTATGTGAACTGTGAATAAATTGGGTTAACCCAACGAATCGACTGATCCACAATTTTGGAATTTATAAAATTTCTAAAAGAGAAGACCCGAATGATATCATCTGTTCCATTTTTAATGTTCTACTCCATGTTTCATATTTTGGATGTATGACAAGTGGAAATTAAAATATTATCCAATGACTCACCATAA
The DNA here is from genome assembly GCA_037126765.1 of Stenogyne calaminthoides. Lineage (NCBI taxonomy): Eukaryota > Viridiplantae > Streptophyta > Magnoliopsida > Lamiales > Lamiaceae > Stenogyne > Stenogyne calaminthoides. The sequence goes on from JBBCBC010000007.1 coordinate 14,536,266, forward strand.
TCCTGGGTCCATGTGTTAAAGATTCAGAAAGTGAGATATATTTGCAATATTAGAAAATTACACAGAGGAATAGAACTGGAGAAGACCAATTATTTTTACTTGTCAATTTTGATTAGACACAACCGTTAAGGGTAGGAGTAGGCCAGACTACCCAACAAGACCGTACACCCAACCTACTAAAGATGAATTAGGCTTAAAAAGACTTAGCTTTGTGTCCAATTCGTTTATTAAAAAAAGTCATGCTTGAGTTTACATAAAATATCACAAATAATGCACTGGATTTAAGTCTAACATTTTATGCCAGGCCTTCCAACTAAAAGCCTAGTTAGACCCGTCCTATTCTCATCCGGAGTAGCCTAAGAGATGAAAGAAAGGCAAAGCCAATGTTTGACCGAGGCATTAGATAACAAGAAAAAGCAAGCAGGGGAATGGATTATGTGTTGAATATACTTCACTAATAAATTCAGCACCAACGAAATAATAATCGAAATCATATAAACTATTGTCAAGTTGAAGTAGCAAAAAAAAGGCTAATCATTCAATACGTTGGTCCCAAACACAATTAAAAAGTGTTTGTAGCCTAAAAGAAGAAAAACATAATGATCGAAGAGAAAGAGGCTAGAATCGTACCACTGATCATGTTATGTGATAACCGAAGATGTTCCAAGGAAGATATGTTGAAGATGGGTGGAGGCATTTCCGTCAAATTGTTTGACGATATATCCAGCCAAAGTAAATTATTAAGGCGCCCAATCTCTTCTGGAACACCTTTATAGTTATAAAGAATATAAAATATCAATTTAATTATAAAACATTATGTAAATGTTTATAAACAATTAAAAGCATCATAATCAAATCATTAAGAACATGATACATATTGAGAATCTGTTTGTTTAGTAATATGAGATTAGAAGAGATATGAAATCATATGATATATTTTATTTGCATATGTGATATTTAACTTTTTCACATATTTGCTAAGACATATTATAATATGGAAATTCAAGAAATAGTTATTGGTATTAGACTATGTACATCAACTTGCATATGACTGTATATGTACAGATTAATTTTTGCAGCGGCGAGGACATAAGAGAAGGAGGCTAGAATAATATACCACCAAACATTATTCCTGATAAACCAAGCCCTTTCAAAGATGATATATTGAAGATGGTTGGAGGCAGAGGACCCATCCAGTTGTTATATCCAATATACAAACCCTGTAAATGATTAAGTTGTCCAATCTCTACTGGAATAATACCTGTATATTTGTAAGATATTAATTAGTAGTACAAAATATTATGCTTCATAAACAATTTAAAGAAGGGAGCACTCTTGCGTGAGACCGTCTCACGATGAGACGGAGTGTAATTTGGGCATTGACACTTTAATATTTTGGGAGGAGTGGGTGTTAACTGTGCTAAATTATACTTCGTCTCATGCATGAGACCGTCTCATACATTTGTATACCTATACCTACGATAGGATAGACGCCGTACGCTTGCGGTTAAATATTTTACGTGTTGAGAAAATGCGGAACAAGTTTATTACCTAAATATTTTAAGTCATTATTTAGTAGTATAAAATATTATTATACCTACGTAAAAGATTATATGTTGAATCTAGCTAATATACTTCACTAATGAATTCAACACCAACGAAATAATAATTGAAATCATATAAACTATTGTCAAGTTGAAGTAGCAAAGAAAAGGCTAATCATCTAATAATTGAAATCATATAAACTATTAGATTAGTCAATGACTTTTGATGAAATAGCTAGAATAGATGTTGTATGTAGAGGAATTTCTTGTTAATTAATTAATTAATAAATTGGACACAATCATAGGAGATTCAAACGAATTAAGGGTCCTCTTGGTATGATTTAAGACTGAGAATGGTAATGGTAATGAATATTATTGAGGGGTCAATTATTAAGGGTTATTGATTACATTGTTATTGCTTGGTTAGAACATCCACAATGAGTATCATGTGAGGCTGGTTGAGTGAGTGAGGGTAATCAATTGTTTACTTCTATTCTCATTACTTGTGTATCAAAACTATCAAACAACATCAATAGAAGTTATTTTCATTACCCACTTTCATTACCCCCAACCAAACGGACCCTAAGTAAATTGAACTAATTAAAGAGTCAGTTGGCATGCCTAACTAAACACATAATTTTACAACCCTCTTGCGAAAGAAAATTATTGAAAGAGAAAAAAGAAGAAGCATACATAAGACACAAGAGAGAACTATGAAATCAGAACATGAGATTGAATGACACAATGAATTCGTTTAAAAAAGCAACAGAAACAACTTAAAATTTTTAAATACAAATTAAGATGGAGATCATACCACTAAAACTGTTCCAATTAAGGGACAACATCCGGAGCTCACTCAAGTTGCCAATTTGTCTAGGCACTTGTCCCGAAAATTTGTTGCCTTCTAAGTCAATATATTCAAGTTGCGAGCACTGATCCAAACTCAACGGAATTTCTCCATACAACTCAGAATTGAATGATATATCAAGTTTTTTTAAGTTTATGAAGGCTATGTTTGCACATGTCGACTGGCAAACTACTTGATAACTTATTGCCCCGCAGAACTATAACTTGTAAGGATGACATGTTGAAAATGGACGGAGGAATAGGACCACTAAAAGAGTTCCAACTCATGTCTAGAGAAACAAGGAAAGAAAGATTTCCGATTTCTAAAGGAATACGACCTACAAGTCTCATACTTGAAATATTTAATGCAATCACCCTATTGAAGTCTGAGTCACAACTAACTCCAATCCAACTACAAATAAGATTTTCATCTGTCCAATTATTTTTCAACATGTTATAAGGATTTGAAGTACTGATGTAGGATTTCAAGGCAAGAAGTGAAGATTGATCGGGGTTGATGGTACGACTACCCGATTTGCTAGCTAGAACATAACCCCCGAAACACTCAACTATCAAAAGCACTACAAATATCACTAATAGGAAAACCCTCCCCATAACGCTTGATTTCAATATATGATGGCAGACATGAGTTGATTACAATATATTAATATGATAAGATTGTTGTGGAAAAGGAGCTGGAGGGAAAGTGACCAATTATATGCAAGTCAAGAGTCAATGCTCAAATAAATAAGTAATTAATCTATATGATAAGATTGTTGTGGCAAAGGAGTGTTATTGGGGGAGTGACCAATTAGATACAAGTCGAGAGTCATTGGTCAAGTCAATGAAAGACAATGTTTAATAATCAAATATAAATTTCATTTAATTTGTTCATATTTTATAGAAATAGAAATTCGTTAGAAATAAATTAAATATCTATTTAAACAAGTGTAATCACACTTCTTTAGGGGGTGTTTGAAAAAAAATTATAACTTTAAAAAAATAATTAAAATTAATAATTATGGAAAAATTGATTAGTAGTAGAAGTTGATAATGTTTATAATTTTTTTTTTTTTAAAATTAATAGTATTTGCAAAAAAAAAGTTAAAAGTATTTAAAAAAGACTAATATATAAGTTACTAAAAACACTCCTTTTGAAACTTTTAGCTTATAACTTTTGAGAGCTTTTTTAATTTTAATAAAAAAAAAATCAAACACATCAAATATTTCTACACATAATTCTTAGTGACTATAATCACTTATATTTTTTTCGTGAACACCCCCGTGTGATGAGATGGCTGGACTTCATGTTCTAGCAAAAAAGTGTAACTTTCAATTAATTAAAAAATATTAATTTTATATTTTATTTTTCGTTCATATTTTCTATGTCGTTCTGAATCTACTTTTAACGAACTACAAATCAAATTAATCATCCTCTTAACGAATCAAACTAATCATCCTCTTACGACGATTTTTTGTTTGACATATTTTTGCATATATAAAAAAGTAAATTTTAATTTTAAAATATAAATTTTATTATTTTTAATTTATTTTGATTATATATGCTGAATTTAAAAAATCTAATTTTTATTCTATAAATTCTGTTAAATTTTAGACAAAAACTCATGTGCAACTGGTGCACGGATTTAAGATCCGTGCACTCACTCCAACCTTACTAATGTATCCACATACATGTCTAATATATTCAATGGATCAAGTATTTTTTAAAATGAGTCATTTTATTGCATTTATGAAAGAAGAAAACAAGACCGAGTGCATAAGAAACCCACTCACAATTTTAATATTATTTTATAAATTTTAGTATTTTGGAATGAGTTTAATGTATAAGTAAAATTATGTAATTAGTTTAGGACCATGTAATTATTTTTTGAATTATGTCGAGAGAAACTATAAAAGAGAGATTTTCAATTTCCAATTGAAACACTAAGATACAAATTTCATATTTGAAATATTCAATGCAATTACCAAACTGAAGCCAGAGTCACTATCAACTCAAATACATCTAGAAAGAGAGTTTCCAATTAATTGTTCAATTATTTCTCAACTTGTAATGAGGATCTAAGAATTTTAAAGCAAAGGTGAGCGATGTTGATATTGCTATTCATTTTGCTAGCTACACCATAACCCCTTAAGCACGGCAAGTAGAAAAAATAGGGTAAACCTCTGCATAACACTTGATTTCTATATATGTACAAATAGTTCTAACTAGTGAGGGTAAACAAAAGTTGAAGTTCGTGCTCCTTCTTTAGGAAATAAATCATATCTACAAGGAAGTTTCTATAACTAATTTTAACATGTTAAGTTTAGCGAATTTGATGTTAGCATTGTCATTAGTTCAAGTGGCTGTTAGACATTCTCAATATATGAGGTACGTTGCGAGAAATGTGCAACTACATGTAACTGTAACATGGGCTATTACGATTTCCTCCTTTCATTCACGAATACTCGATAGTCTTGAACATGATGAAGTGTCTATTCAAATAACTTAATCAATTTATCTCTAATCACTAATTGATCACTCATGTCACACTTGGCCACAAAGTCCAAGTTGACGTGCATTGGCCAATGACTTTGATCCAATTATGATGAGAAGATGAGTATTCTCTCTAAATCCACTTTGAGGAATGAATCATTTTCTTGGCTCAACTACCACGCACATGCTCTTCGTGATGAATTCAATCCAAGCCATATCTACCCATGGAAGGGTGCAAGCGTCGGTCGTGGTCAAAGTTCATCACTCCACACATGTCGTGCATATTGACCTCAAGTAAAAGGAGTATCGCATCGCTTCCACTAACCGAGACACCCGTAAACACATATAGTGGAACTACATCAAACGGTTTCTCGGATGGGTATACCAATACCCTCCAAGGTATTTGTGCATCCATCATGAGATACCTAGTATCTCGTAGCAAGTGAGATCTTACTACACTCTCTAAGAGTATTATGTAGATCGCACACCAATCTCCATTGCATCATCAATATCCCATTCTTGATGATCCTCGATCGGGGCTATTTGAGAATCATGCTTAAGTCATCTGAGTTCTCACACACTCAATGATAGCAGTGACTCAAGGGAACACAGGTAAGAACAAATGCAAACAACTAAACATAATATTCTAACAAGTGTAATGTCATACATTTAATATTAAATAAACAATAATATTAAACCAATACTGAATATTATCTGAGTATTATGTCATTACAATGGATTGTCTCTAGGACACTAACACTAACAATGAGTCGTTCAGGTGGAGGTCAAATGTGAGTACAGTCAGTAAAAAGTGGCCGTTATGGTGGAAAGATCTGTATGAGTTATGGTAGGTCAGGCGGGATGTTTGTTTAGGAGTAGATTGTCTTTTTCCCTGGGTGATGGTTTTAGTACTAGATTTTGGGTCGGTCCTTGGGTTGAGGGTTATGGTCGGTTGGTAGATAGGTTTCCCTCGTTGTTTGCGGTGTCTAGTCAAAAGGACGAGGTAGTGGGTAGGGTGTGGAATAATGAGAGAGATTCGTGGGTGTTACGATGGGATAGAGAATTCATTTATGACGAATTTCTTGAGTATGCGGATTTGTGGCAATTAATTTACAGTACAAAGTTAATGTGGACGTGACGGACTCCTTAATGTGGCGGGGGTCGTCTTCCAATGCCTTCTCCACGAAGTCGATGTACGACATCATTGTGGAAGCTTCAGTCGAAGAAGAGATGGTTAATTTCCCATGGCAGAAGCTATGGTGGAAAGTGATTCCATAAAAAAATTCGGCTTTTGTGTGGAGGATGGTTCGTGAAAGAATTCCTACGAAGGAAAATCTTCTTCGTCGCGGCATATCCGATGGTATGGGGACTGGGGCTTGCTCCTTGTGTTTCGATCCCCGAGAGTCCTCAAAGAATGTGCTCTTTTCTTGCCCAGTTGCTCTCCTTGTCTGGCAAGCTATCTCGCTTTGGCTCGATAAACCGATCCCGTTCTCATCAAATGCTAGGGATCACTTTTCTGATTTTGTTGAGTCCGAAAGAGGCAAAGTTAGAAGGAAGATTACCAGATTGATATGGAAGGCTACATTGTGGAAGATATGGAAGGTTCGTAACGCTCTGATTTTTAAGGATAGCTCGTACACATTGGACGAACTGATAGATGATATTAAATTCTGCTCTTGGAAATGGATTAGGTGGTCACATTACCCGATTTCATTTGGTATTCCTTTTAATGTTTGGGATGTTTAACCTCCAGAGTGTTTACCGGATAAACGGTATGTTGGGATTATACTGAAAAGTATGCTTTTTACTTTGTATAATCGAAACTGAATTTTCAGACTTATTTACTGAAATAAATTGTTTATCACTGATGCTTTAAATATGATTGAATGTTACATATATTTACTGCATAACTGTTCAATAATTTGTACGTGTTACATTGTAGTTAATTTAGTGATACCGGATCACATAAGATTAAATTAACAGTCCCTTGTAACTAAAAGTACGTCATTCACGACCTAGATGGAAATGAACAACCCATCGTGAAAGGTTGAAGTGTAAGGCTCAGATTGGCTTGTCTTGACCAAGAGATTACACTAGTGCATGACTGATGCACTGAAGAGGACCTACAAGAGGATAAATTCTTCAGAACTGAACAAGAAAGAATTAGACCTCAGTGGTTCGTTATTTCTTAACCTTCGTCCCTTAAATAGGATCACGTGGGATTGGTAACTATTGATTTGACTTATCATGGGTAGCGAATCAAAGAGAGATTCAATACTTTTTATCTTGGGCAATATTATTAGTCACATGTGATTGCTAAGATTTAATACGAAGAATCGTGTGCAAGTACGCTTGCTTGATTTGCCCCCTTGGGAGGTTCATAAGTTTTATCATACCAAATCTTGCAAGTGGAATTAGTTTCCGGTATGGATAATAATGTTGAACTGTTCCTTGACCAAGGATAAAAGATATTAATTAATGGAAAGCTATTTCAGTGGCTTGAATTAATTAATGGGCTAGATAATCTTAAACACGGGAAATAATGATCGGGAGCCATATTGACTGTAATATGGGTTAAGATGGATAGTGCAATATTAATTATGTAGTGGGATTAATTAATATTTATGGGCTTGAATTATATTGTGGCTCAATATTAGATATTCAAGGTCCATTAGAAGGTCCAATCTTAATTCTCCTAAAGGCCCCCTGAGTAGCCCAACAAATAGTCCATTAACTGAAAAAAGGTGATTAAAATAAAATAAATTTTGTTGCTTATTTTTCCTCTAATTTTTCGAAAATTATGAATAAGTTGGGAGAAAGATTTTCTTTGAATTTTGTTATGTAATGAAGATATGTATTCTTGGAATACAAGATTATCTCATTAAATTCAAGAAATCTCCCACTTGGTTATTTCATAAGAGAATTTCGAAATTTTGAAAATATAGTGGGCAAGAAAGATTTTCTTGATTTTCTTGAAAAGATATTATGGAAGATATGTATTTCTTGAAATACAAGAATATCTCATAAATTCAAGAAGATCCAAATCTTGGTTTCTTGAAACACCAAATTTTCGAAAATCCATATAATAGAGGAGGTGTGATTTTTGTGGAATATTTTAATTATGGAAAAAGAATATAAGAGATATATTCAAGATTTCTTGGTGATCAAGAAAAGTCTTTTCCCACATTGTTTTTCTACTGAAAAAATCGACCACCTCTTACCTATAAATAGGGGATGATTCTTTCATTCTCAACACAATTCCACGTGCTGGAAAAATTAGCAAATCCACGAAAGTGATGCAACAAAGTTTATTTTTTTCTTTTGTTAATTGTTTGCGAGTATCCTTCCACCGGATTGTCGAGCAAGGGCTAAGGGAATACTTGGGAAGTCCTTTTGGTTAGTCCGTCCAACCGAATTCACTGCCATCCCGAGAGGTACGTTCACGTAAACCCGTAGTTTCCGCTTGCGTAGGTTTTACGTGGCTTATTATTTGCATGATATGTTGTAATTATTATTTGAATTAATATAGGATTAATTCATGCTAGTAATAATTAAAGAATTAAATTTGTATTTAAATATTCACCCCGAATAGATCTGTGCAAATCATTCCCCAACAACCTATCAAACAACAAGCTTAGAGGGGAAATTCCAAGTTGGATTTGGGAAGTTGGAAATGGATACTTTTACAATTTGAACCTTTCTTTCAATCTCCTGGTGGATTTCCAAAAGCCTTACAGTTTTCCTACTAATCTTCAGCATTTAGACTTAAATTCAAACCAGCTACAGGGTGAGGTGCCGCCTGTTTCATTTGAAGCATGGTACGTGGATTACTCGAATAATAACTTTGATAAGTTCACTCCACTTAACATCACCGACAGCCCTTTCACTTTTGCTTTCTACTCTCTTGCAAATAATAGCCTAAGTGGACCGATTCCAACGTCTCTTTGTGAGGCTTATTACCTTAGCCTTCTTGATTTGTCTTTCAATAACTTCAGCGGTGAGATACTTCCTTGTCTACTTCATATGCCAAACCTTCAAGTGTTGAAACTGGGGAACAACAACATCAGTGGTGAAATTCCAGATGTATTAGACGAGTCGTGTGATCTCAAAACTTTGGATCTTGGCAACAACAAGCTAGAAGGAAAAGTTCCAAAGTCCATTGAAAAGTGCAAATCATTAGAGGTCTTGAAAGTCGAAAACAATGACATGAGTGATAGTTTCCCGTGCATGTTGCCATCCACCTTGCGCGTACTTGTGCTGCGTTCAAACAGATTTCACGGAGAGGTGAAATGTCAAAACAAAAGCTGGGGGCCAAATCTTCAGATCATTGACATAGCATCCAATAACTTCAGTGGCAATCTGCATTCCATAAACTTCTCAAGTTGGAGAGAAATGGTTATGAATAGTGATGAGCGTACGAATCTGGCCTTCACTATCATGATATATCCCAACTTGTACTATTTCATTCAGATGACATTGAATGTCAAAGGCTCTGAACAGAAGCTTTTCAAGATAAGGGTGGACTTCACATCCATTGATTTCTCCTGCAATAACTTCCAAGGGGAGATACCTGATGCAATCGGCGATCTCACCTCGCTTTATCTTCTCAACTTGTCCCACAATGCTCTCACAGGCTCAATCCCTAAATCATTCGAAAACTTGACGCAGCTTGGAGCATTAGACCTCTCGGTAAACAAGCTAACGGGCATGATTCCGAAGGAGCTTACAGGGCTCACATTCCTTTCAGCCTTGAATCTTTCCGACAATAAGCTGGTGGGAATGATGCCAACTGGCTGTCAGTTTCAAACATTTTCGGGTGATTCCTTTGAAGGAAACAGAGGGCTCTGTGGTTTCCCTCTCAACATAAGCTGTGGGAATGGTTCATCACCTCCAGAAACTGAACAGGAACAGCCACATGGAAAGATGGAGATAGAGTGGGATTATGTATCTGCTGCACTTGGATATGTGGTGGGATTGGGAAGCATTGTGTTGGCACTTTTGTGCTGTGGAGGCTTCAGACGAGTATACTTTGCGAAAGTAGACAGCGCCCGCCGTGACAGGAAAAGAAGGCTAGCAAGAAAAAGAAGATTGTGCAGGAATGCTCAGGGTAGAAGACAATAGTGCTGATAATGCTGATATTTGGTATAGGGGGAAATAAAGAAGGTTTTAGCTTTCACATATGGTATGTAATATGTATATGCTTTCTTTTTTGCTGTGAGTTCAACTTAAATATGTAAAAACCAGCATGAATCTTTGTATTAGTAAAGTAAAGTACAGAGACACTCTGTAATAAGTTCTTTATGTAGCAAAATCCAGCTGATAGTTTGAACATATGTAATATCAATCTATTGGCCTTGTTTTTTCACAAAAAGGTAAAAATGAAACTTGATTGATATAACTGCATTCATCAAACCTAAATTGGAAATCATTGCGGGAGTAGAATTGGGATTGAACTGAAACTGGGGAACAACAACATCAGTGGTGAAATTCCAGATGTATTAGACGAGTCGTGTGATCTCAAAACTTTGGATCTTGCAACAACAAGCTAGAAGGAAAAGTTCCATAGTCCCTTGAAAAGTGCAAATCATTAGAGGTCTTGAAAGTCGAAAACAATGACATGAGTGATAGTTTCCCGTGCATGTTGCCATCCACCTTGCTCGTACTTGTGCTGCGTTCAAACAGATTTCACGGAGAGGTGAAATGTCAAAACAAAAGCTGGGGGCCAAATCTTCAGATCATTGACATAGCATCCAATAACTTCAGTGGCAATCTGCATTCCATAAACTTCTCAAGTTGGAGAGAAATGGTTATGAATAGTGATGAGCGTACGAATCTGGCCTTCACTATCACGATATATCCCAACTTGTAATATTTCATTCAGATGACATTGAATGTCAAAGGCTCTGAACAGAAGCTTTTCAAGATAAGGGTGGACTTCACATCCATTGATTTCTCCTGCAATAACTTCCAAGGGGAGATACCTGATGCAATCGGCGATCTCACCCCGCTTTATCTTCTCAACTTGTCCCACAATGCTCTCACAGGCTCAATCCCTAAATCATTCGGAAACTTGACGCAGCTTGGAGCATTAGACCTCTCGGTAAACAAGCTAACGGGCATGATTCCGAAGGAGCTTACAGGGCTCACATTCCTTTCAGTCTTGAATCTTTCCTACAATAAGCTGGTGGGAATGATCCCAACTGGCCGCCAGTTTCAAACATTTTCGGGTGATTCCTTTGAAGGAAACAGAGGGCTCTGTGGTTTCCCTCTCAACATAAGCTGTGGGAATGATTTATCACCTCCAGAAACTGAACAGGAACAACCACATGGAAAGATGGAGATAGAGTGGGATTATGTATCTGCTGCACTTGGATATGTGGTGGGATTGGGAAGCATTGTGTGGGCACTTTTGTGCTGTGGAGGCTTCAGACGAGTATACTTTGCGAAAGTCGATGGGGTTCTTGAAAATTTCAGCGCCCGCCGTGATAGGAAAAGAAGGCTAGCAAGAAAAAGAAGATTGTGCAGGAATGCTCAGGTTAGAAGACAATAGTGCTGATAATGCTGATATTTGGTATAGGGGGAAATAAAGAAGGTTTTAGCTTTCACATATGGTATGTAATATGTATATGCTTTCTTTTTTTGCTGTGAGTTCAACTTAAATATGTAAAAACCGGCATGAATCTTTGTATTAGTAAAGTAAAGTACAGAGGCACTGTGTAATAAGTTCTTTATGTAGCAAAATCCAGCTGATAGTTTGAACATATGTAATATCAATCTATTGGCCTTGTTTATTCACAAAAAGGTAAAAATGAAACTTGATTGATATAACTGCATTCACAAAAAGGTAAAAATGAAATTTGTCGAATGCTGGTTTTCATGGACAGGTTCCGGATGAGCTTTTACACTTGAGGAGACTGTAAAATACTGATTTCAAGAATGCCTTTCAGAAATAATTTGTAAAGTAAAATAACTACTTCTTTCCTTGGCATTTATCTTGAGCAGCACATTGGTGAGGTACTGATCATTACAAGAGCGTGTAGTAGTAGGTGTAATGCATTAAGTAATTATACCAAACTCCAACAATCTTCCTTTTCCATGTGCCTTAAATAAGAATGAACAAAGGACTTTAGACAATAAAATGAAACATGTGTGTTCGATGGAATGGTAGCTACCATAGAGATTACAGGTTTTCCTCTCCGACAGAACATAGAGGATAACTTTGGTAGCTCATCAAGTTCTTCATTCAGCTGTTCAAACATCTTATCCACCCTGTCAGCAGCAGGACTGATTTTATATTGTTCATTTTCTTCAAAAACACCTTTGAATTGTTCATCATACTACATCAGATGAACAATCACATTTAGTATATAATAATTATTGAATACTAAAATTCTTCCAGCATTTCGTTGCAATACATTTACTCACTATTCATTTCCGCTTGACACAACTAACCAAGTCTTGGCACAAACTCCCCATTGAAATGTGGTTATTGGAGGCGTTGAATACTTGGTGATGGTGGACGTGGCTGCGTTGAGGTTGAGCGTTGGAGTGTTAACGGCCAGCTCCGGCGATATGATTCTTCATTGCTGTTCGACTTCCGTTTGCAGATATTTTCATCAAACACATTATTTCTTTCGGGTTTGGACTTCTCCAATAACCACATTTCAATTTTCATCAAACAAAAACTTGTTTGAAATATTTCACTGATCATCATTCGTGAAATCTGTCCCAAATTTGTCTTTTTTTTTCCCTCACCGACAGTTGCTCGAAGCGAAACCTCTTCGCTCCGATCTTTTTTCTTCTTCTCCCTTCTCCATTTTTCTTTTTTTCAAACTTTTCATTGTTTCAGTTTTCAAATTCTTCATTTTTTCATCTCTATTTTTGATATATAATAACTAATCCCAACAAAATTAATTTTTTTTTCAATTTTTTTTCATACTACTCTATTTTTCATACAAAAAAATTGTGTTACTACAATAATAAAAAGTGTGTTATTACAAGAACAATTAAAAAGAGTGTTCACAGATGAACTAGTAACATTGTTTTGCTATAGTAACACACTTTTATTATTGTGGTAACACAACTTAGCCGTGCGACAACGAAGCGTCATGAAATGAACTATTTAAGTAATGACATGCATAGATTTATAAAGAGATACTAGCTAACATTTAAGTTAATACACTTTTTTTTTTATCGGACAAAGTTAGTTGTTAAGTAGTTAAGACACCAAGACTCAAACACTCTACAAAGTCACCAAGTCACCTTATAACTCCCAAACTCCAATTCGTTTTCCCAAAGGAATCGAACTTGGGTCTCCCACTCAATTGAGAAGTTTCGGTGGCGGGTGAGCTAAGCCACCGATTAACAGTTAAGTTAATACTAATACTTAAGGGTTTCATCTTTAACTTCTCATTCCTTTTGATGATTGGAGTGAGACAAAATAACTTCCACTTCTCTCGTCTGATGATCGTGTTGGATATTGACATCAAATTCCATTTGATATTATCTTTCTTTTCGGATTTAGTATAAGTACCATTTGCATCAAACGCTCATCATGTTGGTTATATAGTAAATCTATGCAATCTTAGCATTTTCAAATTCACCCTTCTTTGTTTTCCAGACTTACTAGAAAAGAATCAATGATAATCTATAACAAGATAATTCATGTCAGAAGATTTATTAACGAAACTAGACCAACTTATTATTCACAATTAACGTTAAACAATTCAGTAATACATGTTTATTTTCTTATTCATTTGTAAATTAAACAACTGCTTAAAGAGTAAAGGTGTTGCAAGATTATGATATACATACACTCCCATCCCATGATGACAGCTACAAGAGAGATTGCTGGCTTCACCATTTAATCAAAATGGCACTCTGAAACAGAGGAATACAGGGTAAAAATTATACACGAATGCACACAAAAATAATTCGACATTAATGTTTGAACTAAGAATACATTATTCAGATTACACGATAGAATAGAACTCTAGGAATTCTTGAATAAATGTATAAACACACAACAATATTCATAGCACATTGTGGGCAACAAAGTGTTCCAACAGATGCTGCATATATAAAAACAAGCTAGTTTCACGAGCAATCAAGCCCTCCTTCGAACCACACGATTTCTTCTTCTGTTGCGTTTCTTAATCTTGTACTCAACACCGAAAAAGAAATCCACCAACCATTTAGGCCTTTCACATTGAATACATAAATACCCCAAACTAACTCCTATCACAACACCACATCCATACCCCATAGCCACAACTTTCCACGTAAATCCATCAACAAAAGTCGGCTCATCATCATCATCATCATCTTCTTGGGGCAATTCCCTATCCCCTACACATTTTTTTGGCAATGGAATTCCGCACAATCCTTGGTTCCCAATATATGCATCGTTCTCTGAAAGCTGAGGAGATAGTGGTATCCGCCCGGAAAGATTATTCATTGAAAGATTTAGCTTAGCAAGAAATGTCAGGCTTGTTAACTGAGTTGGAATTTGACCATCCAGATGATTTGATGACAGATCCAACGATTCGAGGATAGTCATATTTCCAAGGGATGGAGGTATATGGCCTGTGAAATTATTATGAGACAAATTTAAATACCTTAGAGAATTCAGCCTTCCCATAGACTCCAGAATACTCCCATAAAAATTGTTCTCGGACATGTCGATGGTCGTGAATGTTGTCAGGATTCTCTCCAGCTGTAGCTCCATACCTTTGATAACAAATGTCATTGACTCTTGGTATTTTTTGAACCACCTGTTATCTTCTGTTTTATTTTCCTTCACATCTATCATGGCCCTAAAGCAATTTAAATATCTATCGGGCAAAGGGCCAGTAAATGCATTATGGGCTATGTCGAAAACTTGCAACATGGGAAATGGAGCATTAGCCTTTAAAGGGAGTGACAATGTGCCATGAAATCTATTAGACCTTAACACAAGGACTCGAAGCCCATCAAGAGTCTCCATCCAAAAGGGAAACAAGTCTTGTATTTTATTGTTCCCAATGTCAAGAACCTCAAGTTTTCGACAATTGGGAAGGGTTCTTGGTAACATTCCTTCAAATTGATTGCCATTCAGGTTAAGAGACAGAAGAGCGCAACCCGATGTAGATGTTGATGGAATGAGACCGTGAAGGCGATTATCCTTTAAATGCAAGACCTGCAAAGATTTGGTCAAGTTTCCTAAACATTGAGGAATTGGTCCTTCTAAACTGTTATTTGACAGATGGAGATATTCAAGAGATGTCAAGTTGCAAATGGATGATGGAATCTCTCCGGTTAATTTGTTGGAATGGAGTATTATAGAATGCAAACTCGATAGGTTCCCAATGGAGGAAGGTAATACACCTGAAAGATGATTTCCTTCAAGATCTAGATACAGCAAGTTTATGGATCTTCCAATCTGTGGTGGTATAGAGCCTTCAAAATTATTATTGGAAAGATATATCCAGACCATACGGGATGTGAACAACTCCGGAGGAATGGTCCCTGAAACATAAGACATATTAGTATCAGACTAGTGAAGGCATAGTACGACTAAGTAAATAATTAGTGGGCATCTCCTGTATGCATTTGTTCATAATGAAATGTGAAACCTAATCAGATACTCTATTCTTGAAATCAAGCATCAAGCTAACAATTGCAATATGATTAGAAAAACTAATGCATAAGTAATATCTTGATTGAGATAATTAGTAAATTAAAGTTTCCAAAAGACCACAACCATTTTTTTCATAACTGGATTAAAAAAAATCAAAATTCCGATGGGAGAGAAACCACAGCTTGAACTGATTATTTCAACAATTAGAAACAAAAACCATAAACTAATGAAGAGGGAAGAAACATACCTCTAATATCATTATTTGATAAGTAAATGATGCCCAAGGATGATATATTCAAAATGGCTGGAGGTAAAACACCCGTCAATTTATTAAAGCTCATGTCCAACTGATATAAATTAAGATTGCCAATCTCCTCGGGAATGTTACCTGTAGAATTTTCAGGCCATGAATAATCAGATTAATTATCAAATATATATAAAGATACATGATAATATATATACAACTTCCCAAAAAAAAAACATTAAAGTACCAATACACAAACACAAACAAATTAAGATATGCTTTCTATTATCTACTTTATCATATTCAAATTGTAAAATACGTGAGAATATAAGTTGTTAAAAAAATACATGAAGGAAGCTATATATATGAGGACACGCGAACACGGTAGGAGGAACTGAATTCCACAAGAATATTAGATGTGCAACATACTATAAATTCATATGGTGACTTTATTTTAAATTTCTGAATTTTTTTGAGAAGTTATTTATAATATTATTATTAAATTTTTAATTTCAGTGATTTATTATTTAATTTTGATATTTATTTTCCATTTATCTCTTATCTATTAATTACCAATCACCTTGATTTATGTGGTTGTTATATTTAAAATACTTCATCTTCAAAACATATACAATAATTTATATTAAAATGGGTTTATTCAAAAACGTGTTGGGTGAGTTGGGATAATATTTGTAAATCAAAAGAGTTGGGGGATCTTGGGGTAAGGGATATAAGAAAGTTTAATAGAGTCTTGTTAGGAAAATGTGTTTTGAAGTATCTAGTTGAGGGTGATAGTCTATGGGTGAGGGTGTTAAAATCATTGTATGGAGAGTTAGATGTGGGGGATTCGGGCATTTTGTACTCGGGTAGACTAGATAGAGGGTCATACTAGTGGAAAAAGGTTATAGAGAATGTGGTAGGGGAGGGAGGAAAGTGGATGTGGGGACATTTAGAAAGATGTCTAGGAAATGGGAATAACACAAAGTTTTGGGAGAGCCTATGGGTGGGCTCAAGCTCACTCAAAACAAGGTTCTCTAGATTGTTTCATTTAAGTGCTTCGAGGGAGGTGATAATGAGTGAGATGGGGGTATGGGAAATGGTACTTGGAAGTGGGTACCGAATTGGCGTACAACCTTATTGGAGCGCGATCTAGTTGCTATTGAATATATTTTAATTTTTTTAAATATATATTCTAAATATTTATATGATATGATCCATGTAAAAGGTACAGATATATACCAAAAAATTTACCCCTGACGCCATTTTTTTATCACGGTAGAGCCAAAATACATTAAGGATAATAAAATAATTATATAATGTATTTAACTTAATAAATAAAAGCTTTTGGTCTTTGCCACAAAAACCATATGTAATTAGAGTATGGGAAGCGGATGTTTTTGGGGGAAATGAGGGAAGAGATGTTAATTGTATTGAGTTGGGGAGGGAGTCCTATATTTAAGGCTCATTAAATGTTTCCTTCTCATTAAATAATCTTTTAGTATTCTTTTTAGATTATTTTAATAGGTGGGTAGATCAAGTTTTTTCCGTTATTAATATGTATTATACGATATGCTTATGCTTTAAATAGTTTATAAATATTTAAAATTGTAGTATATATTTCATTGACAAAAAATTGTATAGACCTGGTTCATGCTATGAACTCTGTTATTTAAGTATCACTGTTACATACAAAAACTCTCACTGCTATGTATAAAAGCTATCACTGTTATGTACAAAAATAACTACTGTGTAAAAAATGTTTTATATTTTTAAACAATAAAAGTTTTTGTGCATAACAGTGATAGTTTTTACACATAACAGTGATAGAGTTTATGTATGAACCTAGTTCAAATGAGTGTTATTCTATTTCAATAGTGGGTGATGTCATATAATTTCTTTTTAAAAAATTATTTAAAGGAAGAACATAAGTTGAATGATAAGTGATGGGCTTTAATTGCAATATTATTGTATGGAGGCCTTTTTTTATGGACGTCCCACTATAACTTTTTCATTCCATAAAAGGAAAAAGTAACTCCACTACCCATAATTTTTATCCTCACTTTTCACATAATATTACAAAAAATGTCACTCACTACTCCACTTATTACTCCACATACATTTTTCCTCTCTCCCAATACCCAAAACTACCCTTCATTTTTATTATTTTATTATTATTTCTTAAACAAAACAATAAAAAGAAATGGAACAATTACACCGGGACGGGGGGAGTATTATTTTAGTCAATATTCCTCAGACTAATTATTGGGAAGATAAATAGCAATATCCAATTAATTACGAGAGGATGGGTCGAGTAGCCCTTACCCACGTAATGAATTACCATCTTTATCTTTAAAAAAATAAAAAATCTATGACGTAAACTATTGAAGAGGCCAGGAGCATATATACCTGTTAAAGCATTGTTGTCGAGGAGTAATTGAGAAAGCGTTTTCATATTTCCAACTTCTGCTGGTAGTGCCCCCATAAATGAATTGTTCGATAAGTAGAGATATACCAAGGAAGACATATTGAAAAGGGTTGGGGGTAAAAGGCCCGTCAATTTGTTAGACCTCATGTCCAAGGCTACTAAATTACTGAGATTGTCAATTTCCTTGGGGATGTTACCTGTAAAATTTCAAGCCGGTGAATAGCCAAATTAACTAGTACTAACACGCATAGTATCAATACATGAACGAACACACACAAAAGTAGGGAAAGTTATTGGGAATTAGCCACCGGAATGACCGAAATTTGTGATTTTGAAATCAAGAATCTTTGGGTGGGTGTAATTTTTTTTTCTTCTTTCTATTTTTAATTATTTTTTCCCCTTTTTTATCTTTGTCAAACACAGGTCTTTATTTATAATTTTCCCGACTAGGCCGCCTAGGCGGGCACGAACCGCCCGACTAGCGTTTTCCGACTTCTGCACCCTTGGTAAAAACATAAAAATATTATATTAATGTTACTATTTTTTTTTTAAACCAATTTTTGTTACTATATGAATAAACAAATACTATGACACGATTCACATCGATTTGATCCACAAAATTTCAAGTGGACCTACTTTTGGAGATTCATGAGATTTTGTTTCATGTATTTTAAGGTATTATAGTGCACAATGATGACTCTTACCCTAATATAATATGTACAGTGTACGTATACCACAACCAAAATACAATAAACTCAACAATCAACCGTTACCCATCAACACAAGTATCAATCCAAACACTTCAAAATTAACAAAAGAGTAATGTCAAGTAACACTTGATTGACATAATTTTCAAATATAGAAATTCAATATCTATTTTTTTGCCCATCCCCATATGTTCAAACCTATGGAGTATGTGCTCATTAACAAAACACAGAAATGAAATCATGCCGAATACATAGATTTTAACAATAATATTGATAAAGAAACTTCGAAAATTTATTTTATTTTATTACCCGTACCTGCTATTTTTTTCAACATTGCAGGTTTTTAGATCAAATTATTAACACATGACTGTTGACTTTCCATTTTGTCCTTCTCATATTCAGATTTTTCATTATAATTTTTTTTATATACGCATGACATCTTAATTACTTAAAGTATGTATTTAATCAATTGTAAATTTATGTTGTGACAGCAACAAGTTGGCCCAATGCCAATTACTTAGTCGGCCACTTTGACATGTTTATGAGAACAAATAATTCTAAAGAACTTCTAGTTCGACACTTACATTCAACGATAATAGGTACTATTAATTAAAGGGAAAAGAGAAAATTAATGTCAAAATTGAAGTAGGTAAAAAAAAGCTAATTATATATTTAAAATAGTAATTCCGGAAGAGAAAGAGGCGAGAATCATACCACTAATCATGTTATCTGATGAGGTGAGGTATTCCAAGGAAGACATGTTGAAGATGGTTGGAGGCAAAGAGCCCCTCAATTTGTTTGAACTCATATCCAATCTTAGTAACTTATTAAGTTGTCCAATCTCTTCTGGAATAACACCTGTATAATTATAAAAATATAAAATATCAATTTAATTAACTATAAAATATTATGCAAATGTTCATAAATAATTAAAAAGCATCATCATCAAATCTCGAGGACATGATATATTTTGAATATTATATACGGTCGAATTGCCAAAGACATAAAAACATCAACAGAGATAAAAATTAAACGAATTGTATCATATATAAACGAAGATGGTTGGAGGCAAAGAGCCCGTCAATTTGTTTGAACGCATATTCAAGTTCTGTAAATTATTAAAGCGCTCAATTTGTTCTAGAACTGTACATATATAATTGTAAGATTTAAAATGTCAACTAGTTATAAAATAACAAAAAAAATGTAAAGATCAGTTAACAAAAGGAAAATTAGTTGCATACTTGTTACTAAATTAAATTATATAAAATCAAATCTTCAAGAATTTGATATGTTAATATAATTACTTTGACAGTTTGTCAAAAATTATATGAATGGTTGGATTGTTCAAGATATATATGAAATCAGACTATGTACGATAACTTGCATATATATGTTCGTATATATTAAAATTACGAAAGGGATCGTCACAAATTGTTTTTTGGCAAAACTCGTGAGAACCAGAGGTTAGATAAACCCTATTTCTTCAAATTTTATTGTTACGTTTATGTTACGCACTATCTCTGTTATAGATAAACATCATCACTATTTTATTTATGCACTATCGTTGTTTATAAAATAAATCATTTTTAATTAAACAACGATAGTGCATTTTTTAAACAACTATAGTATATAAATATAATAATAATAGTGTCTATGCAAAACATTGAATACAGTTCATCGTGAACTTGAGTTCTATTGGCAAAAATTTATGTGAGCCCGAGTTCAAATGCACTTTTTTTTCAAGTATTATAGTTATATATACACACTACACTATCATTGTTATAAAGTTCAACAATTTTTTAACAATGATATTGCATATGCATAACAGTGACAATGCGTATATGTAACAGTGGCACTCGAAAAAAAAATTGTATGAAACCTGAGCGGAATTTATTTGTTCCCAATCCCGACCAGAATTTGAATTAAATATTTCGATCTCCGCTAGCTCTTAGTTGTAGCGATATTGTCAATCGAAAATCCAGATTTTAATTTTTTTTTTAATATTTAAAAGTATTCTCATAAATAATCATATTATTAAGAAGCAATTGCATTTTACAATTATTTATTAAAAGATAATTTAAAATAAATAATTTCATATTTTTCTACAAATTTTCTAAATGAAATAAGTATTTCTATTAAAAATATATATCAATCATAATATTAATCTAGAATAGATTAAAAAATATTGATTATTTAATTTTATTATTATCTAAACTCGTATATCAATCATGTCAATTGTTTTTAAAGTCGGACTAATCAGTTTGGTTGGGAACCAATCACGATGCCCATTAGATTCTTAAGGACTAACGAGCTAAAGTAGAACATATGTGAACTGTGAATAAATTGGGTTAACCCAACGAATCGACTGATCCACAATTTTGGAATTTATAAAATTTCTAAAAGAGAAGACCCGAATGATGTCATCTGTTCCATTTTTAATGTTCTACTCCATGTTTCATATTTTGGATGTATGACAAGTGGAAATTAAAATATTATCCAATGGCTCACCATAATCCTGGGTCCATGTGTTAAAGATTCAGAAAGTGAGATATATTTGCAACCTGAGAAAATGACACAGAGGAATAGAACTGGAGAAGACCAATTATTTTAACTTGTCAATTTTGATTAGACACAACCGTTAAGGGTAGGAGTAGGCCAGACTACCCAACAAGACCGTACACCCAACCTACTAAAGATGAATTAGGCTTAAAAAAGACTTAGCTTTCAGGTCCAATTCGTTTATTAAAAAAGTCATGCTTGAGTTTACATAAAAGTCTATCACAAATAACAGACCAGGTTTAAGTCTAACATTTTATGCCAGACCTTCCAACTAAAAGCCTAGTTAGACCCGTCCTATTCTCATCCGGAGTAGCCTAAGAGATGAAAGAAAGGCAAAGCCAATGTTTGACCGAGGCATTAGATAACAAGAAAAAGCAAGCAGGGGAATGGATTATGTGTTGAATATACTTCACTAATGAATTCAGCACCAACGAAATAATAATCGAAATCATATAAACTATTGTCAAGTTGAAGTAGCAAAGAAAAGGCTAATCATTCAATACGTTGGTCCCAAACACAATTAAAAAGTGTTTGTAGCCTAAAAGAAGAAAAACATAATGATCGAAGAGGAAGAGGCTAGAATCGTACCACTGATCATGTTATCATATAACTCAAGTTGTTCCAAGGAAGATATGTTGAAGATGGGTGGAGGCATTTCCGTCAAATTGTTTGACGATATATCCAGCCAAAGTAAATTATTAAGGCGCCCAATCTCTTCTGGAACACCTATAGTTATAAAGAATATAAAATATCAATTTAATTAAAAAACATTATGTAAATTTTTATAAACAATTAAAAGCATCATAATCAAATCATTAAGAACATGATACATATTGAGAATCTGTTTGTTTAGTAATATGAGATTAGAAGAGATATGAAATCATATGATATATTTTATTTGCATATGTGATATTTAACTTTTTCACATATTTGCTAAGACATATTATAATATGGAAATTCAAGAAATAGTTATTGGTATTAGACCATGTACATCAACTTGCATATGACTGTATATTGACAGATTAATTTTTGCAGCGGCGAGGACATAAGAGAAGAAGGATAGAATCATATACCACCAAACATTATTCCTGATAAACCAAGCCCTTTCAAAGATGATATATTGAAGATGGTTGGAGGCAGAGGACCCATCCAGTTGTTATTTCCAATATACAAACCCTGTAAATGATTAAGTTGTCCAATCTCTTCTGGAATAATACCTGTATATTTGTAAGATATTAATTAGTAGTACAAAATATTATGCTTCATAAACAATTTAAAGAAGGGAGCACTCTTGCGTGAGACCGTCTCACGATGAGACGGAGTGTAATTTGGGCATTGACACTTTAATATTTTGGGAGGAGTGGGTGTTAACTGTGCTAAATTATACTTCGTCTCATGCATGAGACCGTCTCATATGAGTTTTTATTTTAAAAGAAATATTGTTTGTATACCTATACCTACGATAGGATAGACACCGTACACTTGCGGTTGAATATTTTACGTGTTGAGAAAATGCGGAACAAGTTTATGACCTAAATATTTTAAGTCATTATTTAGTAGTATAAAATATTATTATACCTACGTAAAAGATTATATGTTGAATCCTAGCTAATATACTTCACTAATGAATTCAACACCAACGAAATAATAATTGAAATCATATAAACTATTGTCAAGTTGAAGTAGCAAAGAAAAGGCTAATCATCTAATAATTGAAATCATATAAACTATTAGATTAGTCAATGACTTTTGATGAAATAGCTAGAATAGATGTTGTATGTAGAGAATTTCTTGTTAATTAATTAATTAATAAATTGGACACAATCATAGGAGATTCAAATGAATTAAGGGCCCTCTTTAATTTAACGACGTTTTTATTTTACCCTCGTTACACCATTGCCGAAGCCCATTTTAAAGAGGGATAATATCCCTCTTTAAAACCCTCCCAAAACAGATATCCCTCTTTAAATCCCTCTTTAACACCCTCTATAAATTACATACATTTTGTGGTGAATTGTAAATTTATGTTGTGACAGCAACAAGTTGGCCCAATGCCAATTACTTAGTCGGCCACTTTGACATGTTTATGAGAACAAATAATTCTAAAGAACTTCTAGTTAGACACTTACATTCAACGATAATAGGTACTATTAATTAAAGGAAAAAGAGAAAATTAATGTCAAAATTGAAGTAGGTTAAAAAAAAAGCTAATTATATATTTAAAATAGTAATGCCGGAAGAGAAAGAGGCGAGAATCATACCACTAATCATGTTATCTGATAAGATGAAGTATTTCAAGGAAGATATGTTGAAGATGGTTGGAGGCAAAGAGCCCCTCAATTTGTTTGAACTCATATCCAACCTTAGTAACTTATTAAGTCAGTTTAATCTCTTCGAAATAATAACACATAATTTATAGGAATATAAATTATTAAAACGCCAATTATTTGTTGTAGAACAATACCAAAAGCATATATAAATTGCAAGATTTAAAAATGCCAATTTAATTATAAAATAATAAAGAAGTGCAAAGATCAGTTAACAAAAGGAAAATTAGTTGCATACTTCTTACTAAATTAAATTATATAAAATCAAATCTTCAAGAACTTGATATGTTAATATAATTACTTTGACAGTTTGTCAAAAATTATATGAATGGTTGGATTGCTCAAGATATATATGAAGTCGAAACTTGCATATATATGTTCATATATATTAAAAATTATTTAAAGGATCGTCACAAATTGTTTTTTTTGGCAAAACTCGTGAGAACCAGAGGTTAGATAAACCCTATTTCTTCAAATTTTCTTTATTGCGTTTATATTATACTATACAATATAGATAAACATTATCATCATTTTTTATTTATGCACTATCGTTGTTTATAAAATAAATCATTTTTAATTAAACAACGATAGTGCATTTTTTAAACAACTATAGTATATAAATATAATAATAATAGTGTCTATGCAAAACATTGAATACGATTCATTTGTGAACTTGAGTTCTATTGGCAAAAAATTTATGTGAGCTCCAAGTTCAAATGCATTTTTTTTTTTCAAGTATTATAGTTATATATACACACTACACTATCATTGTTATAAAGTTCAACAATTTTTTAACAATGATATTGCATATACATAACAAATGACAATGCGATATATATATGTAAAAGGGCTTCGAAAAAAAAATTGTATAAACCCGAGCAATTATTTGTTCCCAATCCCACCGAAATTTGAATTAAATATTTAGATCTCCGCTAGCTCTTAGTTGTAGCGATATTGTCAATCGAAAATCCGGATTTTTGAACTAATGAAAGAGTTCGAATGGGCATGCTTAACTAAACACATAATTTTACAACCCTTTTGCAAAATTATTGAAAGAGAAAAAAGAAGAAGCATACATAAGACACAAGAGAGAACAATGAAATCGAACACGAGATTGAATGACACAATGAATTCGTTTAAAAAAACAAATGAAACAACTTAAAATTTTAAATACAAATTAAGATGGAGATCATACCACTAAAAAGCTGCTCCAACTAAGGACAACATCCCGAGCTCACCATGTTGCCAATTTGTTCTAGGCACGTGTCCCGAAAACTTATTTTGCCGAGAACTAAAACTTGTAAGGATGACATACGTGAAAATGGATGGAGGAATTTACCACTAAAAGAGTTTTAACTCACGTCTGCAGAAACCATTGTAAAAGATTTCCGATTTTAAAGGAAATACAACCTACAAAGTTCCATAAAAACAATATTTAATCTAAATCACCCTATCAAAGTTAAACTAACTCCAATCCAACTACAAATTTGTTTTCAAACCGTCCAATTATTTTTCAACACGTTATAAGGATTGGCCCAATGCCAATTAGGATTTCGCCCACTTTGAAAGATTGACGGGTTGATGGTACGACTACCCGATTTGCTAAAGAACATAACCCCCGAAACACTCAACTATCAAAAGCACTACAAATATCACTAATTGGAAAACCCTCCCCATAACGCTTGATTTCAATATATGATGGCAGACATGAGTTGATTACAATATATTAATATGATAAGATTGTTGTGGAAAAGAAACTGGAGGGAAAGTGGCCAATTATATGCAAGTCAAGAGTCAATGCTCAAATAATTAAGTAATTAATCTATATGATAAGATTGTTGTGGCAAAGGAGTGGTGTTGGGGGAGTGACCAATTAGATACAAGTCGAGAGTCATTGGTCAAGTCAATGAAAGACAATGTTTAATAATCAAATATAAATTTCATTTAATTTGTTCATATTTTATAGAAATAGAAATTCGTTAGAAATAAATTAAATATCTATTTAAACAAGTGTAATCACACTTCTTTAGGGGGTGTTCGAAAAAAAATTATAACTTTAAAAAAATAATTAAAATTAATAATTATAGAAAAATTGATTAGTAGTAGAAATTGATAATGTTTATAAAATTTATTTTAAAAAAAGTTAATAGTATTTG
The DNA here is from genome assembly GCA_037126765.1 of Stenogyne calaminthoides. Taxonomy (NCBI): domain Eukaryota; kingdom Viridiplantae; phylum Streptophyta; class Magnoliopsida; order Lamiales; family Lamiaceae; genus Stenogyne; species Stenogyne calaminthoides. The sequence continues at coordinate 14,562,186 of JBBCBC010000007.1, forward strand.
CAAAAAAAAAAGTTAAAAGTATTTAAAAAAGATAAATATATAAGTTACTAAAAACACTCCTTTTGAAACTTTTAGCTTATAACTTTTGAGAGTTTATTTAATTTTAATAAAAAAAAATCAAACACATCAAATTATTTCTACACATAATTCTTAGTGACTATAATCACTTATATTTTTTCGTGAACACCCCCGTGTGATGAGATGGCTGGACTTCATGTTCTAGCAAAAAAGTGTAACTTTCAATTAATTAAAAAATATTAATTTTATATTTTATTTTTCGTTCATATTTTCTATGTCGTTCTGAATCTACTTTTAACGAACTACAAATCAAACTAATCATCCTCTTAACGAATCAAACTAATCATCCTCTTACGATGATTTTTTGTTTGACATATTTTTGCATATATAAAAAAGTAAATTTTAATTTTAAAATATAAATTTTATTATTTTTAATTTATTTTGATTATATATGCTGAATTTAAAAAATCTAATTTTTATTCTATAAATTCTATTAAATTTTAGACAAAATCTCATGTGCAATTGATTGGTACGTGGATTTAAGATCCGCCAAGACTCACTCCAACCTTACTCATGTATCCACATAACATGCCTAATATATTCAATGGATCAAATATTTTTTAAAATGAGTTATTCTATTGCATGAAATAAGATGCGCCTTTCGAATGCATAAAGATACCCACTCAAAATTTTAATATTATTTTATAACTTTTAGTATTTTGGAATGAGTTTAATGTATAAGTAAAATTATGTAATTAGTTTAGGACCATGTAATTATTTTTTGAATTATGTCGAGAGAAACAATAAAAGAGAGATTTTCAATTTCCAAAGGAAACACGGATACAAATTTCATATTTGAAATATTCAATGCAATTACCAAATCTGCCTGCAGAGTCACAATCAACTCAAATACATCTAGAAAGAGAGTTTCCAATTAATTGTTCAATTATTTCTCAACTTGTAATGAGGATCTAAGAATTTTAAAGCGAAAGGTGAGCGATGTTGATATTGCTATTAATTTTGCTAGCTACACCATAACCCCTTAAGCACGGCAAGAAAAAAAATAGGGTAAACCTCTGCATAACACTTGATTTATATATATGTACAAATAGTTCTAACTAGTGAGGGTAAAACAAAAGTTGAAGTTCTTGCTCCTTCTTTTGAAATAAATCATATCCACAAGGAAGTTTCTATAACTAATTTTACCATGTTAAGTTTAGCGAATTTGATGTTAGCATTGTCATTAGTTCAAGTGGCCGTTAGAGCTCCGCTACCCGAGACCTCGAGGTCTTGAGTTCGAGAAATGCAGAGAATAATATTTATTCCTCTTGTGGTGACCTCTCTCTTGTGGGGTTGCGGTGCAGTTGCGATTTTGAGTTGTAGTTTCGGGTAATCCTCCTTTTGTGGTGGTTGCGGCTATGGTCTACAACGAAATGAAATGATGTTGCCATGTGGGGAATTAAATCAAAATAGTCCCATAAATTTGCACATTTATTGAAATAGTCTCATAATTATCAACTTTTCCAACTTAGTCTCATATGTAATCAATTTGATTCAATTTAGTTCCAAACCGCCGGAGGTTGCTCAAAATTGCCCAAAACGACGTCGTTTAAGAAACGTGTAAAAAAAGGCGTAGTTTTGAGAATTTTTGAGCGACCTTCGGCGGTTTGGGACTAAATTAGATCAATTTATACATATGAGACTAAATTGAAAAAATTGATAATTATGAAACCATTTCAATAAAGGTGCAAAGTTTTGGGACAATTTTTTATTTAAATCCTGGTAGTAGAATGAATTATTGTAATTGATTATATTAGAGAACTACTGCTATTAATTATTTTTTCTTAAAAAAATATCTATTGTAATTCATGTTAGCATTATTCCATCACCGTGTCGAAATCGAAAGCAGACGTGGTTCAAAAATTTAAACTAAATCATAATTAATACGTAATTATCTTATTTTTTCAAAAATGTTGATTTGTTTATTTAAAATTACTGTGTAAAGCATGTCGACACTTGAAGAATTGTCTTTGTAGAAAACTCGAGAGGACTTTGGTTCAAATCCTTTTATGAGAATTATTCGCAGTTGGCATGACCCAACTACTTTGACATTTTTTGCATTTTGTATTTATTGAGGAAAACGAAAGCTATAGAAATTAACTCTAGTAGAAAATTCATGTGGTTCTAAAATTCTATGTATCGTCCACATTAAACATCAGATATTGTTTTTAAACCCCACAATACATACGAGAAAGAAGCATGCATGTGCACTAATCTAATAAAACCATTAAGATCAAGAATTCCATTCTCAGTTCTAAGACAACGTATATGCTATGATATATGCCTCCCTGTCCTACAAACTGATATTACAAGATGCTGGAGTTCTCAAAACAAGCGATGTGGAAGCTAGAGAATATTGAAATAAAATACTACCTACATCCACTTTTTGTTAAATGTCTCATTTTATCTAAAATGATGTTCTTATTTGTTTGTCACTCAATACAAATTTACCGCTCTTTTTCCAAGCAATACCTCTAATAAAGACTAATCAATTTCCCTTTAAAAAAAAAAAAAAAAGACTAATCAATTTCTTATTAAGGGTGTGATTGCAAACTCTAATAGAAGGGAAAAAATCACACTTTATTTTTTAAGTTTTTTTCTCACTTTTTTTTTTTTTTTTATTTTTTTTCTAAACATCTCTAAAATCATTTTCTCTCAAATAAATTCATTCACAAGTCATTAATTTCATTTAATCTCTTTATCGTGTTTAATCCACAACGTCATCATCTCTATTTTAATATAAGATTTAGAGTTTTTTAATATTTTATGAAAAATACCCATACAAAATGATAAAAAAATAAGAGTAAATCCTAATTAATGAGAACATTAAATTATGTGAACGGATAAAATGGACAAATAATAAAAATTGACAAATAGGTAGTATTCTCCAAAATTGGCCCTCAATTATAGAATGTTTAAACTATATTGGTAACATAAAATCTATCACAGATCTGATCCACCTTCACTCCATGTTAAGCGCCACAAATATAGAGATTCTACAATGCTAATGTTAACTGGCAATCATATTGACATCAAATTCCATTTGCTATTATCATCTTTCTTTTTCGGATTTAGTATGAAAAGTACCGCTTTGCATCAAATGCTCATCATGTTGGTTATATAGCAAGTCTATGCAATCTTAGTATTTTCAAATTCACCTCCATTGGTTTCCACACACTGACTAGAAAAGAGTCTATGATAATCTATAACAAGATAATTTATGTCGAAGATTAAAAGGCGAAGAAGGCAAGAGATGATGAGAAAAGTTGGCGTTAATTACCTGGTTTAGATGAGCCGCAACACATGGAAGAACCAGTAAACCAGGTTCACCTAAGGCATTACCCAGCTGATCCACAACTGCTACCATCACAGGCAACGTTTTCTGCAAAAATTCATTAACGAAACTAGATCAACTTATTATTCACAATCAACACTAAATAATTCAGCATACATATTTATTTTCTTATTCATTTGTAAATTAAAATTTGTGTGTATCAATTTTTGGGTAGCAGTGTCCCCATTTTGTAAGAAAGAGAGTGGAATAATAAGAAGAAAGAATATGTCACCTGGCTTGCAACTAATAGAAGAGCACTGACATTTTCTTTCTTGGCAAAGGGTGACTTGGTGCCGCCAGAAATAAGTGAAAAACCCGGAATTAACACAGCATTAAAAGCAAACAAGGAGATATGCAGAAGCCTGTAACAAGTTAGGAAGGTATATTAGTTGGATGTGGTTCCTATCAAGTTTGAAAATGCTTTAACCCTTGAGTTTCAAAAGGTGCAGATCTATAAGGTATAGTTTTTGTCTGGCTCACCAAAGAAAGCTATTATATGAACACGTGTTTCAAATTTCAACTCATCATACAAATAACTGTTTTGGGATCAAGAAAAACGTGTAAAGATGTTGCAAGATTATGATATACATACACTCCCATGATGACAGCTACAAGAAAGATTGTTGGCTTCACCATTAAAAGAAGTGACCTTGATCAACTGACTTGAATCCAGGGGGCCTTGATAAAAGGAAATGATCAGGCACAAAATCATGCTCAAATATAACTTATCTAAGAAGCATTAATTTCCTAAGATACAGGGGTTGTTTGCAAACCAGAATCACTTTATTTTAAAGCTGCTCTCACAGCTTTAGCTTCAGAAAAGTGCTTGTAAGCTGTTAGTAGAGTTTGCAAATACCCCCTTTATTTAACTTTAAACAGCTAATGGAGTTCTGGATAATGTAGCGATACCTACTTGGCATCGCCAAAAATAGATGTGGTGGACCAAACATGGCTTTCAATCTTTATACTGACAAGTGAAAATACTAACTAATTGTTATTATACAGCAAATATTGGATCTTACAAAACTAAGGAAGATTTCACTGATCATTGCCAAAAGCTTGCGGTTGCCATCTGCAAAGTCTGCTATACCTGCAACATCATAATCACAAACAAGAAAATGTATCAACGGAAAAAGCGGACATGAATGCCAAGATGTTATCGTGCAAAGTTTCATCTTACCCTTTATAAATAATTAAGAGAAAAACACTCAATTTATATAGATGTTTCTATATTTAGATAGATAATTACTATCATATATTGCATTAGAACTGTTTCAAAACTTGATCCATTTGATTGTTTCTCCATGCACAACTAAGATAAAACAGATTTATCTCACAGCCATTTTATCCAGATTTGTTTAAACTATACATGAATATTGGATACATCAAAATCAACTAAACGGCAATTATTAATGAATTTTTATATGATATGCTTTCTAATTTCAAACAATGAAAAGTTAAAATATTTGAAGCAATTTAGGGAGCAATAGATATCAGAGCATTTAATAACTATATCACTTAAAAGGGAAATTTAGCAAAAGCCCACTTGTTCTAATTTTAGCACAGCAGGTTTAGCAAGCTTAAGGTAACACTATATGTAGATAGAGATAAACATCAGCATAATTTACATGCTGTGTTGAATGGATAAACCTATTACTAGACATGATAAGGGAATACAGGCAAACACAGAGTGCTAAGCACCATTAAAGTACATGTAGTGGTGCATCACCTTTGGAGAGTTCTCGAGCAACCTGTTGATCCAAAGAGAGACAGAAATAAGTGAAAATTATAACTAATGCTAAAACACATTAAAATGAAGATTCTTAAGCAACAATTCACAACAGAAAAGAATTAAATAACTTTTCTCATGTCTAAACTACAAAAAAAAAGTAAAATATTATCATCACCATCATCAAGTCCATTCCTACAGGATCGTATAAACGGGAATTAGTTCTCCAAATTACATGATCGTCCTTCATACTATCGGCTTATCTAAGATCTATCATGTCTTCCATAACCATATCATTATAGGTTTCAAAGGCCTATGCTGCCTTCCACTAACCTGCCTATATGAGATTTGTCGAATTGGAGCTGTGTTTGGTCTCCTTTGAACAAGGCCAAACATCTATCTATAATTTTATCCTCTGTTCGAGACATGGACACATAGTTCTTTGTGGTTGACATCCATCTTAACATACACATCTTATCTCGGTAATATGAACTGAAATACTTAATTAAGTTTATTTATTTTTTCTATTTCTAGACACAGAATCTTGTGCAAATATATTAAATGAAGGCATCACACAATAGCAGATGATTCCAGCCAACCAGAAAAGCTTGGTTATTTAAGAACCAGCCACAAAGCTGAATAGGATAATGTTTAACAAACACGTCTCTAGAATATGTAAACATGCAATGCCAGTCTTCCATTATGGGAACTACTCTAATGCATACAAAATGTTTTTATAGAACATAAACATGTGAAACTTCAGTGAAAATAGCGGCTACTGATTATGATAAATATGTTATGTTACATTTCTATCAGCATATTTTAGGATGTCTTATAGTAGCACCAAATGTTCTAAAAAAAAGTAGTATCTCCTTAGTCCTTACTATGAGTAAGGAAAAATGAACTCAGGCAGAAAAGCCAATATAAAGTAATAAGACTAGTAAAGAAAGTAAAACTTCACCTTTCCCAAAATAAGAGGAACTAAAAGTGTGAGAACAAGGCTTCTTAACAGCTGTTCAGTTGGGACTGATACTCCGACTCCAGCAGCAATGAACTTTGAGATAGAAAAAGGTACCTGCAATGAAACACTAAATTAACCATTTCAACATCGTAGTAGCAAAGAACATCTTGTTTCACAGGTACAAGAGGTAAAGTTAGTTTCAAACTATAATTTCTAGGAAAAAAAGAACTATTTGGCGATATCCATAGAAAAAGAATTCACAGTGCAGTCTACAATTAAAACTTGTTTGGTTCACTGAGAAATCAGTAAATCATGAGAGTGAAAAAAGGCTAACAATAGGATTCCTAACAGCCCTTCCCTAAAAAGCTTTATATTATTTTCTAATGGCAGAGTCCTATACTTTGAAAAGAATGAAATAACAAAACATGTATCAGTTTTACACGACAAGAATATTCAACGCATAATGTATTGGTATTCCAGCTTGCAAACTTACAATTAAAATTCCTAATAAATTTGATATCACTGTCATTGCAAGAGCAAGAGCAGAGTTCCCTCCAGCTAGCTGTGTTTTGTCAAATCAAACCTGCAGTCAAGCTAACAGCAACCTTTTTCTTTCTGTTCTGAGAAAACATTAGCTCTTCTGAGGATTCATAATGATCAGATTACCCGTGTCAAAGCCACTCCACTAGATAATGTTGTAGGCATACAGCTAAATATGGCAATTCCTGTACGAGACAAAAGAGTCAAAAGTCTTGACATTTCAAATAGAAACTGGAAAGAGAAATTGGGGAGGGGGGAGGGGTGTTGATAACAGTTCTCAGTAAAGCAACTCTTAGAAAAAGAGAATAGATAACAAGAAAATGAGATGTCACTAAAATTAAAAAAAGAAACTAATTCCAAGTATGAACTTCCCTATTTTCTGTATTATTTCTGTTAACCCTTATGCTGCAGTTGGCCAGGAGATTGTGCATTGAAAAATATGGTGGAACTAAAGGAATATATTTTTAATGTAATCAGGGAATAAACAAAAGTGGGTAGGAGGGAAAAAATAGATTATCTTCTAACATGACATGTCCACAAGCCTGAGAAACCAAAGAAAAATCAAAGCTTGGTTCACATCAGAATGCTATAAAATGACCATTCAGGAACTAAAAAGTAACATCAAAGGTCAAGCATGCAATTATACACTTGCAGAACATTCACAACAGTCCAACAGACCCAATTACCTAATCACACCAATATTTTTTTCATTTTGATCCCAAAAGATGACTCAAGCATTTTAAGAGCAATTCATACCACACCTTATTTACCTGTGACAAATTCTTGTGGCTGGAGCTTGAGCAGCAAAACGATCTTTGAAAATAAGGGAGTTAAAAATAAAATAGAAACCTGCATTACAATGAAGCATAGAAAGTAAGAGCTCTCATATAGAACTTACTGGGGCACTAATATCTCAACATGAGTTCCCTTTCAGGCATCAGCAGACACCGGTTCTTCACACTCACCCGTCCCATCCATAAGACAAAGGGAAGATGAACAAGAGGAAAAAAGAAAAGAATGTGAAGATCATAACCTTACCAGCCCAAAGAGTCCAACTGGCCATGCTTCAGCAGCGGCACCAATTTCATCACTGCGCAATGTCAATCCTGTAATCAAAATAGTTACAAACCCTTGGCCAAACGTAAAGAATAATTATACACAATGGAAGTCTTAATTCTTAAGTTGGAATGGTAAATATTAGTCACACAATGTTCAAAAGTGATAATGATAATATTTACAAACATCAGAACCTAACCTGAAATTACAAATATCTCGAAAGTGCTATCTTTTGATAGATAAAATCTATCAGCAAAACAACCAGGGCTAGGATTTGCAAGCCATAGCAATACTCCAGAGATAAGAGCTGCAAGAACCATTATGCAAATATATTAGATTGGGGACTGACTAAATGTTGGTAAATAGAGTAAAAACCAGACACATAATATCCGTGAACCATTTTTAACCAAGCGAAGACACAACAAATTATGTAATCATCATCATTGACAAGGTGGTGAATAATTTGGTGGCTTTGAGGTAACATTTTAGCATAATCATGACCTAAAGAATTGTTATCTATTTCATTAGAGCAATTGAATAACACAATTAAACCATCTAATTCGTCCCAGTTCCCACAATTATCTGATACTTTTAGATGTTTTCATTTCTGTTTTTGGGTAATCAAGTTTACGCCAAGCTTGTAAGGTGGGGTAGACCGAATGCAAGAAAAAGAGGAAAGCCCGTTAGTATTAAAACTCAATTACTGTGGATGACTTGAAAAGCTCTTCAAGAATTCTTTAATGAAACAAATGACAGCTATTTCACTTAGGCTTAAAAACTTTAGAATGAGCAGCAATCATCAAGAAACCAATTAATATATACCACAAGCATACTGTTAACTTCCACACATTAAACACTTATTGATATCAAAAGAAATAGTTTGGCGACTTATTTCAAATAAACACCAGCAGAGAAAGGTCAATGCAAGAGACTAATGATAACTCAAAATGACCCAGCCAGATATCGGTAATCACAAAATCGATAAACGATAAACGCTTTGTAACACATAAGTTTAATTAGTGCTTAGTAATAGCACCTATAAACAACATCGACCATACCTAATGGCAGAAAATTATCAGATGCAAACGTAGCTAATGATTTTTTCCAATTTGGATTCACAACTTGTGGAAGTCGGTTTTCTCCTTCTCCATTTCCCTGAAACACAACACGACAACGAATGTTGAACCGATAATTCTATAATAGAAAGTGGAAAAGAAATGAATGGTGGGAACCTGATAGGGCTTCGCGGTTGCTGTAATTCTGTGTATTCTAGAAACTGAACGGAGCTTCCAGAGAAGAGGCGCAACATTGGACTTGCTGCCGGAGAAAGGGGAATACGCCGGCGAAATCTGATGCCGTATGGTTGTACTTCGGTGCCGCGTGTAGGAAATTTTACTTGAATTTTTCTTTTCTTTTTTTGGAATACAATTATTTTTTTGTTACCTTAAAAATTAATAGATTTTTTTGGAAATGAAATCCTATGAAAATTCAACAGGGGATACTCGATATTTAGATTTTTTTTAAATACGGGTTTTCTTGAGATTATTACTACAAATAAATGATTTCCGTCTTTTCATTTCTGGTAGATCTTTAGAGTTCTAAAAACTCTTTGTAAGGAAGTTTTTTTGTGAGAGAAATTAAATTTTATTAATCCTACTTATTCGAACTGAATCTTTCTTTATAATTAATAGATTAATTTATAAGATGGCCTCTTTGATCTCTTGATTGTTATGTTGTATTTGAAACATGTTGAATGAAAGACTATGAAAAATGAATGAGAATTGAGGATCAATTAACGGAGGTTTCAAATTTCATTTTCCTTCAAATGATCAAATTATAGTGATGATTGATGAATCATGAACATAGAATCATCCATAATAGGTGTCGCGTGCAACCAAACATTGATAGAACTCACTTTTTGTGCTTTCCATTTGAGCACCTTTTTTTTTCTACAAGCTCTAATGCTAAAAAATTATAACAGCTCCATCCAAGTATCAAATACACAAAAAAGATCAAAGCGAAAAGGAATTACAATAATACAACAAAGAATGATTATTGCTTGTATTCGATTCTCTGTTTGTTGTAACAAAGAATCCCGTGAAAAAACGAGGGATACAAAACTCCTCGGCGTTGAATTTTCTATAGAGCACAAATAGCAAATTCCATTCCACCCAATCATTATCTGATTTAAAACTTTTACATAATATAAATCATCAATGGATTCACCCAACTTACACATACAGAATGGAAAACTCTAGAAGATAACTCTACTAATGTTAATAAAATCACAATCATCTGATCAACTTCTTTTCACCATTCAAATCAGGTGTCACTATTACCAAGCTAAACTCATCTTCATAGATGAGAAGAAGACATGTGTACTCGGAAACATGGTGAATACTATATAATCTAGAAACAATAGGTGGTCTTACTCATCATATGTACCACCATATATTCATATCTACAATTACTTTCATCATTTCTCCTATAGTCATTTGATTTATCTTTAACAATGACAATATAAAGGAGATACTGAAACCATCAAATCCCTTCCGGAAGAAATTTCTACTCCCGACATCTACTCCAACTCTACCAAGCAAAGCTCGAGAACAAATGTTACCGAAACGTCCCAAGAAAAAACAAATAAATTACTAGAGCTAATTGATTGTCTAACGACTATTGAAATGCTTCTAAAGTCCAAAAAGCTATGCAGAAAACAAACAAAAATTGAGGCAAACCTTCAACTTGAGTTTGGATTGAAGAGTTTCAGAAAGCATTTGAAATTCATAGCAGCAAAACCATTGTGTTTGTTTCACTCTCATTTCAAAACTAATTGTTGAGGGATTTGAGAGGATTTCAAATTCTTCCTAATATGGATGGATTTGAAATCTATTACTTCAAATTCCTAAAGATTTCAAATCCTCTATTCAAACACACCCTCGGGCTCCATTTGGATGGATGGATTTGAAAATCCATAGATTTTACACATAAAATCGTCTTTCTCCAATGGATTTACAAATACTTAGATGTGAGAGTTTAGGGAAGAAGGTGAAAGGGAGATGGGGAAGGGGTGGAGATGAGAAAATTTCAAAATGACTAGGTTTTGATGAGGATTTGAAATCCTCCATTTTGAACTAAACTTTCTCAAATCTAAGTATTTATAAATCTATTGGAGAGCGATGATTTGTGTGTGAAATTCATGGATTTCAAATCCATCAATCCAAATGGAGCCTCAAAGAATCGTTATAGTAGAACGTTATCGGTCAGATAGCAATTATCAAACAGATCTTTGGCACTTCACTCGGTTTCCAAATTATAATCCATCCACAACCTCGAAAATTCTAGGACTCTATTTCTTTTTCCATATAGTAAACAAAAACTGTCAAAACAAATGAACAAATCAAAGCTAATAATTCAAACAACTACATATGATCACTAACTAATCCAATCTACTAAACTCCAATAAAATATGCTTCAATCAGAAAATCACAAGCATAGAAAAGAGAGCATAAATCAAGAAGCAAGCGTGACGTGATGAGTCCCCGATGCTCATCCCCAAGAATTAGCCACCGCCCACTAATCTCGTGCAGACACCACGTGTCGCCCAAAGCACAAACGCCTTTTACTATCACCATGATCACCTTTCCACCGTGAGGCACGAACAACGAAATCGCCGATAGCATCACAATCGGCAAAGATACAAGATTCAATCAAGCTAAAACACTTGTACATATCCAGATTTCGCGTTCTGCCAAGAAGCATATTGAAAACGACGTCTGAAACATCGACGCCATTGTCACCCACCCGAGTATGATCCCGAAATGCAATTTTCCCATGAAAGTTGAAACAAATTTTAACGCCACGAGAAAGAGGGAATGGGCCGAGAGATCGTCTTCGTGGAGGTGGTGGTTGATTCTCGAACGGATTGATGATTGAGATGGTTTTTGGTAAATTTGTTTAAGTGTTTATACCTAGCTCCTCGAGGAAGCGGCGGTTCGTCGTCGAATCTGTTGGCGCCGCCGCCGACGGTGGAGGGAATTGTGGCGCCGGAGAAAGAGGTGGATCTTCTGAGTTAACGTCGAAGAAAGAGGAAGGGATGGCGGTGTTGGAGGATCTAGGGGATTGAATGGGGGGTTGGGCGGCGTTCTTTGGGCGGATAGGTTTCCGCCTGAGCGGAAAACCACCGGCGGAACATTAGCCATGGATCGGTGAGATCTGGCTAGGGTTACTATAATCGGTTAATTAAATCCGTGGATTTTTGTAATTGTGGGTGGATTTATAGTCAAAAGATCAAATCAAAACGTTTAATTGAATGAATTTTGAGAGGAACGAACGCAGTAATTGTAGATGATGCACAACTCACAGGCTAAGGCATGTTTTTGTCTTTCAGGCTAAGGTATTATTTTTATTCAAAAAAAATATATTAAAAAAAAACTTTTAATATTTAAAACAAAATTTATTTTTTAATACATGTCGCACTTCAATTTTGCCAGCAAAGGCTGTAAAACACGCTTTATGTTGATATGTGCTCACCACTTTGACGACTCTTCTGAACATACACCCATATATATAAACACGTGTGTGTATTCTTCTGAAACATATTCTACGAGATTGAGAAACTCTGCGAAAATTAATGATGAGAAATTTTGGAAGGTTTTTGCACCGATCAGTTCTCTCTACCTCTTACAATGGCGGATTATTTTCAAAATCATATAACTCGGATAACGCTGCTCGGGGATTATACATATGCCGCCGACTTATTTTTTCTTCTTATTCTTCTTTAACATCGCATTTTAGAGATCCCGCCGGTTTAACCTCGTTGAAGTCTTCTTTGAAACCCCCTCAATTGAGCCATTTCCAAGGTACGGTTCGTTAATCGAATCGAACATGTTGTATTGCATTCGTTTTATATCATTAATTTCTGATTTGTGAGGGTTTTTGAGAAAATATTAGGGATTTGACAAACTTTTAGTATTTTAATTCTTGTTTCCCCTTTTGTTTATAAATTTCTGGGTTTCTTTTTTTTATCGATAGGTTTGCTTTCAGCATCAATGAGAAGGCATGAATCAGTAACTGAAATTCTTGGCCTCCCGAATCCAGTCTCTTCAGATTCTTCAATTTCATCTTCCTCGATCAGAGCTGATAGTACCCTGTGATAAAGTGGAGTAACTATTTCATGTGTTTTCTCTGCTTCTTCTGAGCTCTTAAATACAGAAGGATTTTTTTGTTCTGCAAAATTCACGTGTCCATATCTTCCGAAACAGAGCGAGTCAGGTGCTTCAATTTCTTCATGGCCATAATCATCCTATACAAAATGGGTATGATTTGCATGTTAAGTGAAACAGGTTCAGAATTTCATAAAAAAAAAAAAATAAAAAAACAATAGTATAAAGTATTTCAAAGATAAATAATCAGAGAATAGAAATGCTGGAACAGTGATTGAATGCTTGAGTAACAAACAAATAAGTTCTCCAGTAACAAACATATTTCAATTGCACATATTCCCATTACTACAGTTTTGATAAGAAGCTCTTTTTGATTCTTCATAAAATTTCAGCTAATTCAAATATAATATATACTAGAAATGAACTGGCCACAAATATGCGCAATCCACCAAAATATTGACTAGATCACCTGTTCAGATAAGATTTTTTTTCATCAGGGGCAAATACAGGCTCAACCGTTTTCCAGAATGCACTTGAACATGCATTAACTGCTGCAAGTAAAAATTAAAGAATATTATTCATCCAGCTTTGAGAAAAGTCATCTGACAGGTATAGCAAACAATACAAAAGCATACAGCTAGAATTGCAAGCGAGATTAGCAGCCATTACGAGCTCTTCATGGTCGTCTTCTGATTCCCCTGAAAAGTAACACTATTAGCATGGTACTTTTACAACATAAAAGTCAAGAAACAACCAAGAGTGTTGTTAACACAGAAAAGTTTTAAGGTTCCAGGAGAGAACTAGAATTTTATTAAACATAAATTAAGCAGAAAAGCTAGTCTTTATAAAAAAAATGAAAAAATTAGGCTGGTATTAAATGGACTGATACAAAAATACAACTTTAAAGTACTCTACTCTTGTATTCGTATTGATAGCATTCAAGGCAAAAAGTGTATTCCACAAAGGATAATTTGACGATGCATTATGTCAATATTTACCGCTACAATCAGGGGAACTGCCATTAGCCACGTGGCCAAGACGAGAAATGCCTTTGCGATCTGATAGTTTCTTCAAAGGACAGCCTGACTTGCTGCAATATTAAGACCAAAAGCCCTATCAATAAGACAAAGAGACAATATAGATGTTGAAAACAGGCCACTGGCCAGTGAAAAAAAATAAGCACCTTGCGTTCTTGTCAGAACCAGACCGTGCATTACGTACAGGCTTCATAGGCCCCACAGCATCCAGCTTTTCTGTCGTCGGTGAAATGCTATCCCTAGAAAACGGCGAGACCCTTCCACTTTGCCCTTGTCTTCTCACACCATCACCTATTTCTTCTTTCACAATAATTTTATTCTTTTTTATAGGTATCGCAGATGGACCAACATTTTGGCCAGTACTTCCATCCTTTTCCTCCACATCAGCACTGCCAACACCCTTTTCTTTAATTCTATTTTGACCAGCACCGGATTCTTCACTTTCAGAGAGTCTTGCAGGAGAAGGAGCATTTTCAGATTTTGCTTTGGAGTTTTGGTTTCCACTCCCTGAACTCCTGGTTGGAAGAGAGGCGCTGGTGGTACACCGGGGACTGAAATCTGAAGGTGACCCCCCTTCAGTTTGCATGTGGACATCATCATGGCTAGATACAGGAATAAGATTGGTTCTCCTCGTCCGTTGAATCTTCTGTGGCCTTTGACCAACCCATTGAGTTATGGGTTGGGATGATGATCCAGCTGGCATGGATCGCTTCCGGTTGGTGGTCCCACCAATTGTCGGGGATCTGTTTACAGCTTGTGGCTGTTCCCAACTCTCCAGAGTTCCAGACATACGAGGCACACTGGAATTTGAGTTAGCTGCTACCATGTAGCCACTTCGTGGGGCCCTTGAGGCCTTCCCTTTTAATACTGGACTAGGACAGGTGGCATGGTTGTCTTCACGATTATTCATTCTAAAAGAAAGATCCAGCAAGTCATCATCAAAAGAACATATATTAAGATTAAAAATAAACATATTGCAGCATAACCAAGAGCACGAAAAGGGGTTTATGGGTCAGCAGAAAAACAAGTACGCTTGCAACTTCTATAATCAATAGAATGTACCTAATATTTAATTTTCCCATGGTCCGCTCTTTAATTGGCCCAACAGGAACATCCCTCGCGAGCGTAGACTTTTCTTGTTCGCTTTTGAATGTTGTGCGAATGTTAGAACCAGCAGGAGATGATGCAGGATCTAATCTGTTGCTGCTACCAGAAGCTCCAGATCTGTATTTTATGAAGAGTAAAAATAAAAGCTTTATTATATTAACAACAGATAGAAGTATTAAAGCAACTCAATCCAGAAGAGATGATTGAAACCATATTATCGCTCAAATCACAGATATTAATTTAGCAGGATAAGATACGACTGATTCAATAAGTCGCAGAAAAACATTTTTTGCAGTCAACCGCAGATTTAATCAATAATAACACTGTAAATCACAGAAGGTAAACAAAGCAAGATTTCACAAGTAGATGTCAGCCAAGTAACTTGAACCGCAAACATAGAAGATAAAAAACATTACTAGTAAAAGAATTTGTATACAGACCAAATAAGAATTTATATACAGTCCAAAAAAGGGAATGTTATTCAATACTAATAAGTAGTTAAACGCCACAGGTAGCTCAACAGAAACAAACCAACCACTCGTAATTCGGCTAAGTACAATCACTTCAACGTATTGCTTGAGCTTGGTTGGTAAACTTAAAAAACACAGAATTATATGTTGGATTGGATCAGTTCTTACCAACACATATATTTTCACTCTCTCATCAACTAATTTGTCTATCCCAACACCGATAAATCAGGTAGAATATCACCAATCTACTTGATTACTACTAATGCTCACTCCAGAGACAGGCCAGCTAAAAGATAAACCACATTATCCAAAATTTCCCATTGTTAATAATTTGAAAACAAGCTTGATCGATGTATATCCTGCTCCAATTGATTCATCCCCTTCTCCGGTTCTCCCATGGGTGAAAGTAAAGTACATATATATATTAAAACATAGTCAACTTCCATACAGATCAAAGATTGTAAGAAGTGTTCAGAGAATGGTTTTCAGAACACTCCAACAGTTTACTGAAAAAGCTAGCAGAGTTTGACATAGAATCAGCCCCTCTATACAATTGATCTAGCGTGATTTTGTAAAATCCAGCTTTAAGAAACACATTGAATCAGTTTCAGACCACATTATTCTAATAACAGCAAAAGAAAGCAGCAGGACTTTGAAAGCAAGGGAAGATTGATAGGCAGCATAATTGCAACCAACATATAAGTTATGGCTGACCTAAAACTATGAGTGGATTCATTGGACTGCAGGCTAGATTCACTAGTGAGCTTATGGTGCATAGTTCTTTTTGGCTCCCCATCATTGTCAACAGATCTTGGAAAGACAGCACCAACCGAGCGTTTCCTTTTCATTTTCTTATCCCAGCCTTCTCCACCAGCAGGTAATCTCCTTATTTTTTTCTCAACAATATCAGAATCAACATTGCTATCCTTTAGCAAATCTCGATCTTTCGTCCCTGTCAAAGTCTGACGCAGTACTTCATTGTTCCTGCAATCTGCCTGAAGGTGGAGAACAATAGACTTTTACATTACATCAACAAAATAAAACAGAAACAAAGTTACAGTCCAAGATAAGAGGATGAATCATGAATTGAACTCATAAAATAGGCAGCTATACAGCACAATACCCACTGATAACTTATGTTTACGGTCAGCATATATCTCAAAGCTTTCAACTAAATTACTCTAGCAAAAGTAGGTATCAAGATTCTAGATAAATCATAAGGTACATTATTCTCCTTTAATCGTGTAGATTTATAGCCAGACATATTGAATGCCCAAGATAAAACGTGTGAGTTGAAGTGTGATGTATTTAAAGGTAATCGTAGGAAGCAATCTTTGTCAAGACCGTGCTGGCGTGCTCACCCCATTGACTTAGCTGACAGCGGTGAAAGTGATATGGGCAGCGCAAGTACACAAGAAAAGTCCGACTCAAAAGGAAATTGCAGCTAGCTGATTTTATATCTATGGAACATTAAAAGCAGCAAATGTTGAAAACATCAGAAAAATAATTGCAGCTACAAACCCGTGTTTCTGCCACTGATGTTCATAGACGCTTATTCAGTCCATTCTTAGGCCGATCATCAAATTTCTGACTTCCAAATTCTGCAGGGTTCCGATGCATCTGATTTTATATCTATGGAACATTAAAAGCAGCAAATGTTGAAAACATCGGAAAAATAATTGCAGCTACAAACCCGTGTTTCTGCCACTGATGTTCGTAGACGCTTATTCAGTCCATTCTTAGGCCGATCATCAAATTTCTGACTTCCAAATTCTGCAGGGTTCCGATGCATCACAGATCCAATCTTCAAGGTTGAACCACTAGATCGTTCATTTCCCAGCATCTCAATTCGTTGCTGCTGCTTCTTAGAGGGCATGACATCAATACATTTGTTCAATTTAATTAATTGATCATCTAACTTTTTTGCTCTACAACTGTCAAAATAAGAAAATATAAAATTTCAGAATAAACAGAAGAGGACAAGAAATGAATGCTAATATATCTAGAGTGTAGTATGATTTCAAGATTACCCTTTAAATTAACAGTCAAGTATAATTACCTCTAAAACCTATATAAGTATATAACAAGAGATGCTGGAAAACTACAAATAAATTTCCTTTAATTGTTTAAACGACAAAATTCTTTATGATCTTCCTCAGCACGACATGACAAAAAAGTCTGAGAACATGAAAAACTTAATACAATAAACACAGACATCCAACTATCCAAGCATCAGTGATATTTGGAAAGAGAACAACGATAACAGGACAATTTTTTACCTGGCTTTAACGCAAGAATCGGCTACACTAGCTCTTACTCGCTTTAGTTCCTCAAGAGCCCCAGGAGGTATATTCTTCCCATGAGCGGTTCCAAAAGAGTTGTCTTCTGAATTAGTTCCAACAGAAAAACCCAAAACCCTCCTAATATCACTTGACCGTGCATGTTTTTGGTCCATAGCAATTGGCTCCAACGTCAGGAATTGAGATAATGTAGTCACATCTCCTGGAGATGTTGCATTCACCCGAGAATTTGTCTTACCAGAAGCAAAATTCCTGTTTTCTGTACCATCTCTGAAGCTCGTAGACCTATATAAAGTGGGAGCAGAGTAACCTCTTTGACCATTTTGATAGTTCCCTCCAAAACTGGAGTCGGGGCTGGCTGAAGTCAACTCAAATCTCGCATTTCCAGCCATTATACAAGTGAAAATATCATATCTATGGACTAGTTTCTCCTTGAAATTAAGTTAGCTACTTCAGCAGCAAGAACAAGCAAACCTAATAGTAAGATGTGTTTGAGCATCATCATACATCAAAGCATAGTACAAACAGATAATCAATATAAATTTTGGAGTATACAATGAGCAGTATGTATGTCCAGACTAGCAGTGTGCACCAGTTACAGCTTACAAAACTAAGATAGTTAAACTTACATTACCAAAAACAATGATTCCATGAAGAATAATACAAGTTCAAGAAATTCACCACCGAACAAATCCCAGACTTTAAAAAAAAATAAGGAAAGAAAAGAAAACAGATATATGCCAAAAACTAATCACAGAATATGATTCCACAAGTTTCCACCACAGCAACAAAACGCAACCTTCATAAATTCTTCTCCAGTAATCAAAATTAAATTGAAACTGTAAAAAGGGACAAACCCTACTAATTTCATAGGAGATCAAGTATGTACATT
This sequence comes from Stenogyne calaminthoides, assembly GCA_037126765.1. NCBI lineage: Eukaryota > Viridiplantae > Streptophyta > Magnoliopsida > Lamiales > Lamiaceae > Stenogyne > Stenogyne calaminthoides. The sequence goes on from JBBCBC010000007.1 coordinate 14,580,855, forward strand.
ACTAACCACCTAATTCCTCCAAATCCAAGGAAATTTTAACAGTAAAATCACCATTTTTCAGCAAACAGAGATCATATAAAAGAGCGAAATAACACATAATCCATCAATCAAAACACTTCAGGCTTTCATCCCGAGGCTCAAACACCATAATTGAGCAAAACTGCAAAATTAGGGTTTATCCCCCATTCTCCTGCTTCTTCAAAATTCAACAAAATCAGGCAACTTCCATCATAATTCAAACAAAGAACTATTGAGTTAAGCCTAGGAGTTCACCTGCATTCAACGATCCAGCGGGATCGAAGAAAGAGAAACGATGGAAAGAGATTAAAAAAAAAAAGCAGCAGAGAGAAAGTATAAGCCCGCAGAGAGACAGCTACGCCGTAACGAAACTGGTTGCCCCTTTCTTTCTGTTCTTTTTTACAATTTTTTTTATTATTTAAATTTCGTTGCTGAAATATTTGGGGGCGTACATGTATACTATGGCACAGCTGGGACCCATAAAATTTAATTAGTTATAGAGGTGAATAACAGAATGGGCAGGGAGAGATTTTGATGAATCTAATTATATTTGTACACTATTTTTAGGGTTACAATTTCATATTCAGCCTAATAACACACGAAAAAGGTACGAAAATTGTTGGATAGTGTTTAGACTTACTCTCGTATTTGTTGTCGACACAGACAAGTTTTTTTCATATTGTATATGTGTCAATAAATTAAATTCGTAAAAGAAAAAAATTAATTGTATATATAATTTGACGAAGTGAAATAACTCATATAATTAGAATATCAGTAACTATATCATGATGTTATGGACATCATGTATTCAAATTATTATTTTACTGAAAAATGCAACTTTTTTTTAAAAAAATCGTTTAAGTTCTTGACAACGACTTTATTTGTGATAATGACGGACCAAGCAGACAACCAAGAAAGGGTAGGTGCCCCATCTCATTTTTAAGTATGAAATATCAATTACACCCCTTAAAAAATTTAAATTGCAAAATTAATTTTTAAAATTAATATAAAACTTAATAGAATTCAAAATTATGAATTGTGTATCTAATGAAATTGTTACAGCGAAAAGAACATTATAAATATTGTGAAGAATCGGCTTCATAGCCGAATGAGTGATGAATGAATAAATAATAATTTGAAATTATTTTCTCTGCCCATTTATTTTACATACTTTACATTACTGTTTTCTAAACTCTAATGAAATTATTTTCTCTGCTCATTTATTTTACATACTTTAACATTATTATTTTCTCGACTCTAATAAAATTATTTTCTCAACTTACTTTTACATTAATGAAATTATTTTCTCATCTATAATGAAAAGACCGTGTTAGTATACAACAAAATTTCTTTATAATTTTTTCCCATAAATACGTAATTTAAAATGCTACTATTATTTTTATTGAAATTTAATTTGTAAATTACATAATATTTTTCTAATTGTCGGACAATTCAAATTTAATTATTATTTTTGTTATTTACTTGTATTCTCAATTTATACCTAAAATAAAATAAAAAATAATTAGTATTTTGAACCAATAAAAAATGTAAACATAAAAAATATTATAACAATATTCTAAACTTATATTACCAATTTTTGTGGGACTCATGTTTCGCGTATTTAGTATTTACACATTAGTTCATAAATTTCAAAATCTTAAAGATTCGAAAATAACATTATATATCACTCAATATAATATAATACAACATCAATCGCTATTAAATATTAATTTAAAACCAATGTCCTAAACAAAAACATATGTCTAAAATTCATTGTAAATTTCAAATCTTAAGATTTTATAGTCATATCATCCCCGCACACTTAAATCTCAAAACAAACATAATCTAAGTGATGATCGGAGGATAAAAATAAAATTATTACTGACAAAAATTAAATGTGCATTTTTGGGGAACAAACGATAAGGTAAGTGAGTGTAGATAAGCATACTTTTGGTGGAAGAAATAAATATTTTTTTTTTTTTGAAAATGGGATATATTTAGTACTCCCTTCAATAGATATAATCGTAATATTTACTTTATGTTTCTCATTTAATGAAGCGTTATTTATTAGCGTTAAATGAAATAATTGGATTTGAGTTGGGGTATGTTGGTCTTTTCAACTTTAGTAAAGATATGTGGGGAAAAATAATGAGAAATGGTATAAATATAATATATTGCAGGGTGTAGTTTTAAGGGTAAAAATTGTTTCATTGACTGTTGAAGACATGCTTGATCTTTCCATGGTTGTTTGCGACCTTGGAAACACTTTGTTTTCACTCTGAATGTTTTGACAGACTTAGGGTGTGTTTTGAAACACTTAAAACAGCTTCCAAAAACACTTATTTTCAAAAGCTGTGAGAGGGAACTTTGAAAATAAGTGCTTGTAGAAGCTGTCTTAAGTGTTTCAAAACACCCCCTCAGTGATTTACCTATTAAAGTGGGAACTAAAAGAGGTTAAGCTAGACTTGATGGGGCTCCGTCTCAACTCTCACGGCATGACTTGGTATTAGATAAGTTTTCTTTATAATTTCATCAGATCCAAATATAATGAAACTTGTCCAGAAGACAAATTCGCAACAATGTCCAAAACCGATGATTAATTTGCAATTATTCAAAACTTTCAATTAAATTGCAATTTAGCGAAATGTTATGATTTAATTTCCAGTTAAGCATAAAATATCAGTATCTTTACTGTGCCAACTAGATAATATTATGACATGATATGAGTATGTCTGAACATCTCCCATAATTTTTCCAACACTGGTCCTAATCTTCTTTATAATTTTCACGAAATAGCAAGAGATTTAATTGGGAGTTGAATTTCTGCGTGGTTCATTCAAAAGTTGCAACTACAATCAATAGGTCGGTCAATTCTAAGATAGTAAATGAGAGAGCCTAGTAATGGTAGATGGCATAAAAAATGAAATGGTACGGTAGAGAAGATTCAAACACTTAACCAACAAAAGCAGGCAGCAGCCGTAGTGAAAATCAAAATCAAGGCAAAATTCAGGTATCTCCTTTGGAATTGGGTCTAGCAGAAGAACATGGACTTGCATATATTGTTATGCAGCTTTGGAAGTTCAGACACTTCTTCTGAGTCGCAGCAAGACGTGCATAACAAATTGGAGCAACTACATAAAATCAACTCCACAAGATTAAGTACAGAAATTGAAGAGGATTAATTCTAAAGAATTAAGGAAAGGGTGATGGTCATGATTGCTAGTTTTATTACCTAAAGAAGTGGCTGTAGTGCTTCTCTGGGACCTGTAAAATTTAAATGAAATGGTAGAATTAAACAACAAATTGAACATATGAAGTAGTAATTGATCTGCTGCAGAATTCTTACACATAAGACAATGAGTGCACAAGTTCATGGAGATCATTAGTAGTTAGGTTAGTCTCATCATGCAGAAAATGGTAGTGTGTTGAACGAGTAGTCCCTGCATAACCATGCATTTCGTATAATCGTATCGTTAGTTAACAGATTCACTATTAGTGGAAATCTCAGGTACTTGATCTTCTAGTTAACAAAAGAAACTCAAAGTCTTGCTCGCATGAGCACAAATGTAGAAGTCGTCGTTTCTGGGATGGCAAACTCCCGTGTCAATCACAGTGCCTAATAAATATTATGCACAAAATGTTGTTTCAAAAGAGAGAACAACGACTCAATAAATGGTAGGATAGAGGGAGAGCATCACACCTGGTGGTACATTATCTGGGGAGTTTGATTGGAAAAACTTGGTGTGGTGACTTTTCTGCGCCACCACTAACATAAACTTTGGATTCCTAAAAACTTGCATGCCTGAATAACATGAACCAGAAATACAACGATTTAGAAAACAAAGACGACTCTCAAAATGTTTCATAGGTGAAAAAAGTTGGACCTGGATAATTTGTTCCAACTCGATGTTTAACACTTTATTGAATTGGAACTCGCTCACCCCATTCCTAAAAAGTTATACCAGCACATATATAAGGACAAGATTAACTAAAATTTGACAAGTAGATTGTATGCAGAAACAATGTTCATAAAACGCATACCTAAATATAATTATTTGCTGAGGTATCTTGCCACCAGAACTACTGTAGAAGTCGCCTAATAGTTCGCTACATTATCAATGGTGAAAGGTGATCAACAACAATAACTTCCGTGCACACATGTTAGCATGACAATCTGCTGCTGGAATTATACCTGAAGCTTCCTTGATCTACAGTGGGGGAAATGGGCTTAAACAGAGTATCTATCATCTCCGATCTTGGTGACTGAGAACGCAAAGTTGCTTTGTATTTCGAAATCAAAGGCCACTCTATTGAATTTACCGCCTAGTTTTTCCAGTAGGCAGACCACATGTTATAAGCATGCATAATTCTCATCAGAAATGATGATCTAAAATTAACTAGACTTACAGCAGCAATAGAACGGATATCTCTTAAGGGGATGACCATGTGAGACATACATCCCAACAATCAGGGTGGGGATTTGATGAACAACAGATGATGTTGGGTAACACTCAGTAGATAACAACGAATCATTCCACCAAGCTGCTATAAAATAGGCAGCAGCGAGCATAAACAATAAATAAAATACTGATTTCAAGAATGCCTTTCAGAAATAATTTGTAAAGTAAAATAACTACTTCTTTCCTTGGCATTTATCTTGAGCAGCACATTGGTGAGGTACTGATCATTACAAGAGCGTGTGGTAGTAGGTGTAATGTAATTATACCAAACTCCAACAATCATCCTTTTCCATGTGCCTTAAATAAGAATGAACAAATGACTTTAGACAATAAAATGAAACATGTGTGCTCGATGGAATGGTAGCAACCATAGAGATTACAGGTTTTCCTCTCCGACAGAACACAGAGGATAACTTTGGTAGCTCATCAAGTCCTTCATTCAGCTGTTCAAACATCTTATCCACCCTTTCAGCAGCAGGACTGATTTTATATTGTTCATTATCTTCAAAAACACCTTTGAATTGTTCATCATACTACATCAGATGAACAATCACATTTAGTATATAATAATTATTGAATACTAAAATTCTTCCAGCATTTCGTTGCAATACATTTACTCACTATTCATTTCCGCTTGACACAACTAACCAAGTCTTGGCACAAACTCCCCATTGAAATGTGGTTATTGGAGGCGTTGAATACTTGGTGATGGTGGACGTGGCTGCGTGGAGGCTGAGCGTTGGAGTGTTACGGGCCAGCTCCGGCGATATGATTCTTCATTGCTGTTCGACTTCCGTTTGCAGATATTTTCATCAAACACGTTATTTCTTTCGGGTTTGGACTTCTCCAATAACCGCATTTCAATTTTCATCAAACAAAAACTTGTTTGAAATATTTCACTGATCATCATTCGTGAAATCTGTCCCAAATTTGTCTTTTTTTTTACCCTCACGGACAGTTGCTCGAAGCGAAACCTCTTCGCTCCGATCTTTTTTCTTCTTCTCCCTTCTCCATTTTTCTTTTTCAAACTTTTCATTGTTTCAGTTTTCAAATACTTCCATTTTCATCTCTATTTTTTATATATAATAACTAATCCCAACAAAATTAATTTTTTTCATACTACTCTATTTTTCATACAAAAAAAAATTTGTTACTACAATAATAAAAGTGTGTTATTACAAGAACAATTAAAAGAGTGTTACAGCATGAACTAGTAACATTGTTTTGCTCATATAGTAACACACTTTTATTATTGTGGTAACACAACTTAGCCGTGCGACAACGAAGCGTCATGAAATGAACTATTTAAGTAATGACATGCATAGATTTATAAAGAGATACTAGCTAACAGTTAAGTTAATACTAATACTTAAGGGTTTCATCTTTAACTTCTCATTCCTTTTGATGATTGGAGTGAGACAAAATAACTTCCACTTCTCTCGTCTGATGATCGTGTTGGATATTGACATCAAATTCCATTTGATATTATCTTTCTTTTCGGATTTAGTATAAGTACCATTTGCATCAAACGCTCATCATGTTGGTTATATAGTAAATCTATGCAATCTTAGCATTTTCAAATTCACCCTTCTTTGTTTTCCAGACTTACTAGAAAAGAACCAATGATAATCTATAACAAGATAATTCATGTCAAAGATTCATTAAATCTAAACTAGACCAACTTATTATTCACAATTAACGTTAAACAATTCAGTAATACATGTTTATTTTCTTATTCATTTGTAAATTAAACAACTGCTTAAAGAGTAAAGGTGTTGCAAGATTATGATATACATACACTCCCATCCCATGATGACAGCTACAAGAAAGATTGCTGGCTTCACCATTTAACCAAGCGAAGGCGAAACAAATTATGTAATCATCATCATTGTTTGGGAGGTGAGTAATTTTGGGGCTTTGGAGGTAACATTTTAGCACATCATGACCTATATAATTGTTTTCCCACAATCATTTAATACTTTAAGTTGTGATATTAAAACTAAATTACTGTGGATGACTTGAAAAGCTCTTAAAAACTTGATGAGTTCTTTAATGAAACAAATGACAGCAGCTATGTCACTTAGGCTTAAAAACTTCAGAATGAGCAGCAATCAATCAAGAGACCAATGATAACTCAAAATTACCCGGATATCGATAATCAAAAAATCGATAAAAGCTTTTGTAACACATAAGATTAATGAGTGCCTTCAAATTAATATACATCTAGAGAACTGTCATCTTTGGAGAGTTATATTGAGCTGTTGAACCAGAAAGAGACAAATAATAATGAACATAAAATCCTTAAAAATCAAAATGACACTCTGAAACAGAGGAATACAGGGCAAAAATTATACACGCATGCACAAAAATAATTCGACATTAATGTTTGAACTAAGAATACATTATTCAGATTACACGATAGAATAGAACTCTAGGAATTCGTGAATAAATGTATAAACACACAACAATATTCATAGCACATTGTGGGCAACAAAGTGTTCCAACAGATGCTGCATATATAAAAACAAGCTAGTTTCACGTGCAATCAAGTCCTCCTTCGAACCACGCGATTTCTTCTTCTGTTGCGTTTCTTAATCTTGTACTCAACACCGAAAAAGAAATCCACCATCCATTTAGGCCTTTCACATTGAATACATAAATACCCCAAACTAACTCCTATCACAACACCACATCCATACCCCATAGCCACAACTTTCCACGTAAATCCATCAACAAAAGTCGGCTCATCATCATCATCACCTTCTTGGGGCAATTCCCTATCCCCTACACATTTTTTTGGCAATGGAATTCCGCACAATCCTTGGTTCCCAATATATGCATCGTTCTCTGAAAGCTGAGGAGATTGTGGTATCCGCCCGGAAAGATTATTCATTGAAAGATTTAGCTTAGCAAGAAATGTCAGGCTTGTTAACTGAGTTGGAATTTGACCATCCAGATGATTTGATGACAGATCCAACGATTCGAGGATAGTCATATTTCCAAGGTATGGAGGTATATGGCCTGTGAGATTATTATGAGACAAATTTAAATACCTTAGAGAATTCAGCCTTCCCATAGACTCCAGAATACTCCCATAAAAATTGTTCTCGGACATGTCGATGGTCGTGAATATTGTCAGGATTCTCTCCAGCTGTAGCTCCATACCTTTGATAACAAATGTCATTGACTCTTGGTAATATTTGAACCAACTGTTATCTTCTGTTTTATTTCCTTCACATCTATCATGGCCCTAAAGCAATTTAAATATCTATTGGGCAAAGGGCCAGTAAATGCATTATGGGCTATGTCGAAAACTTGCAACATGGGAAATGGAGCATTAGCCTTTAAAGGGAGTGACAATGTGCCATGAAATCTATTAGACCTTAACACAAGGACTAGAAGCCCATCAAGAGTCTCCATCCAAAAGGGAAACGAGTCTTGTATTTTATTGTTCCCAATGTCAAGAACCTCAAGTTTTCGACAATTGGGAAGGGTTCTTGGTAACATTCCTTCAAATTGATTGCCATTCAGGTTAAGAGACTGAAGAGCGCAACCCGATGTAAATGTTGATGGAATGAGACCGTGAAGGCGATTATCCTTTAAATGCAAGACCTGCAAAGATTTGGTCAAGTTTCCTAAACATTGAGGAATTGGTCCTTCTAAACTGTTATTTGACAGATGGAGATATTCAAGAGATGTCAAGTTGCAAATGGATGATGGAATCTCTCCGGTTAATTTGTTGGAATGGAGTATTATAGAATGCAAACTCGATAGGTTCCCAATGGAGGAAGGTAATACACCTGAAAGATGATTTTCTGCAAGATCTAGATACCGCAAGTTTATGGATCTTCCAATTTGTGGTGGTATAGAGCCTTCAAAATTATTATTGGAAAGATATATCCGGATCATACGGGGTGTGAACAAATCCGGAGGAGTGGTCCCTGAAACATAAGACATATTATTATCAGACTAGTGAAGGCATAGTACGACTAACTAAGTAAATAATTAGTGGGCATCTCCTGTATGCATTTGTTCATAATGAAATGTGAAACCTAATCAGATACTCTATTCTTGAAATCAAGCATCAAGCTAACAATTGCAATAGGATTAGAAAAACTAATGCATAAGTAATATCTTGATTGAGATAATTAGTAAATTAAAGTTTCCAAAAGACCACAACCATTTTTTTCATAACTGGATTAAAAAAAATCAAAATTCCGATGGGAGAGAAACCACAGCTTGAACTGATTATTTCAACAATTAGAAACAAAAACCATAAACTAATGAAGAGGGAAGAAACATCCTCTAATATCATTATTTGATAAGCCAATGGAGCCCAAGGATGATATTAATCAAAACAATAAAAAGAAATGAAACAATTACACCGGGACGGAGGGAGTATTATTTTAGTCAATATCCATCAGACTAATTATTGGGATGATAAATAGCAATATTCAATTAATTACGAGAGGATGGGTCGAGTAGCCCTTACCCACGTAATGAATTACCATCTTTATCTTTAAAAAATAAAAAATCTATGACGTAAAACTATTGAAGAGGCCAGGAGCATATATACCTGTTAAAGCATTGTTGTCGAGGAGTAATGAAGAAAGCGTTTTCATATTGAAAAGGGTTGGGGGTAAAAGGCCCGTCAATTTGTTAGACCTCATGTCCAAGAAGAATAAATTACTGAGATTGTCAATTTCCTTGGGGATGTTACCTGTAAAATTTGAAGCCGGTGAATAGCCAAATTAACTAGTACTAACACGCATAGTATCAATACATGAACGAACACACACAAAAGTAGGCAAATACTTTTATACATGATTTGCACTCTGCAATTCAAGTGTCTTTTAAATAATATTAATTATTTTACTAAAATATAGTATTAGTTGGTCTATATTTATTATTTTCATGTGGTAAAATTACAAATGATCTTATAATTTTGTCTGTATCCATAAATAATCTTATAAGTTTTTAATTAATTTATCAATTTTGGTAATTAATTTTTTGTCTCAATTTTTATCATTTCCAATGAAAATTTTGAATTTTGTCTGAAAAAGTTACTGTAAAATGATCGAATATCTGTTGTAGCACAATGGCATGAAAAAGGAAAGTTATTGGGAATTAGCCACTGGAATGACCGAAATTTGTGATTTTGAAATCAAGAATCTTTGGGTGGGTGTAATCGAAAGAAGAAACTGATTGAATGTTTTACTTTTTGGATGAGACACTGTTTAAATGAGAGTGTTGACAACCTCCATCGATCGAGGTAAATAATTAACTAATAAATAACAACTCATATCATAATTCTCTAAATTATTTAATCCAAAACAACTTTAGTTGTAATGTTGTATGTACGGTTATTCATGCTTATAATTTAGAGTAGGTCTTATGTGAAAATAACTTAAAATAGATAGCACTAATTCACTAATACAGACCGCATCATATGTCATTGCCTGTTATGAGTTATGACAACAACCAACATAGTTGCAAACAATTCAATTTGTAGGTCCCGAACGGGTTTTAGTGAGGGCAGAAGTCTAGAGGGGAGGGGTGAATAGACTTCTGAAAACTTTTTGTCAGATCGATGTGAGGCGGTTAATTTGATCGAGTCTCGAAAGGAATCGATTTAGGTGATAATCAACTTACCGACGCTGAAGCGATCGGGCCGTAACTATCGCTTAACTGATGTGTGCGGAAGCTTAAGTTTTACCCGTGAAAAAACCGCTTTTGATAAATCGATTCCAAAGTTAATCTTTTAATCACCGACCAAGTGTCGGTATGATCGATCGGTTTGGTGCTAGCCGATCTCAACTTGGAATATGTATATGCGTTTTAAGGGTTGTGTGCGATTGTGTAAACAGTTAATCAAAGCGATGAGAAGACACAAGATTTATAGTGGTTCGACAACCACCCCTACGCCCACTCTTCCCTATCACAAAGGGCACCGACTTAACTAACTGGACTTAGTTTTATGTGTTAGTCCAACACAAAGACAATCGACTAGATGTTTAAGGAGTTCACACTCAACCGATCCCGTAAATCGTAACTAGAAACCCTAGTCGAAATCTTGCTAAACAACTTAACCTAACTTGGGGTTTTGGGTAAGATTGTTTTGTGGTTCCAACTATGAAATATTTTCTTGCGTATAAGCGACCTAATAGCTAGATGAAAAGATTTCTATGCTAAGAACTTATGGGATGAACACTTAATAAAAGATAATCTTCTTGATCGTGTTCTTGTGCGAAATCAAATTAGCTTGAGCTTTCTTGATTGTTCAAATTTTTATTATTATTTCCGTTGTTCACTCAAGTGTAATCCCATATATATAGACCTTGAAATCAAAGAGCCGTTGGAGAGCAATTTGAATTTCGCCATATTTGGTAGGCTTGCGTGCTTGATGTGACGAAGCTTCGCGAACGGCATGGCCGGAAAAGCGAGTTTGTACTTTGTAGCCGTTCTGAGAGTAAGAATCAAATCCCACAATTGCCCTCGATCATACGCGTCTTGTTCTTATTGATAGCGGACTCACTTTTCGATGTTCTTCCAACTAAGCTTGATGTTCTTCTTGTTCAGATCATCGACGTATGATTAGGTGAAACATCAGATTTCACTTTGGTGACGACTGATCGAATCGACGCCCCACTACGATGGAGTCTTACGTGCGGGTTGACTTAGCTTCAACCAGCGGATCTACCGATGTAGGTCTTCCGTCCGATCTTCAAGTATTCTACCTTCGAGCTTCACGACCCACGAGATATCCGACCGGATCGGATCAACTGATCTTCGTTCTTTCAAGATTAAACGCCCGATGATATCACCGCTTTTTGAGTCTTCGATCGACCTTTGCATATTGGGTTCCCCTTAATATGTGACCTATCTATTACATCGCTTGTTCTATACAAATTATCAATCGGTCTCCTATGCGTGTAATATAAACATCACCGGTAACATGTCCGACATGTCCTATTACATGTGTTTTCGGAACTTTCATCAAAACTATAAATTTCCCAACAATTTCCCCCTTTTTGATGAAACCAAAACACTTTGAGAAACCAAAACAGTTGATAAAAAATAGAACAGTTAAGAGCATATAATCAGAAGACAATGAGACTTTGTCTTAGGATCAGAAAGATAAACTTTTCTCATTAAAGAAGATGATTACATGTTACATCAGAAAAGTTTGAAAATAAAAGCAGCTGATCCTTAGTAGTCTTCTGATTCTTCACTCTTTGGGCTTGTATCCTTCTGGCATTTCTCTTTGATTTAGAGGAACGTTGAAGATCTGATAAAGTTTCCATTTGACATCATCGACCGCTCAGATCGCTTATTTGCGTTCACAAGAAGATGTCAAAATAGAATCTTTGAAATGCCACCTGTCAAATGAGCCGCCTCCGCCTTCTTTCGAGTACTCCAGCTGATCATACTCTTGGCGAGTTATTTTGACATTGATCAGCTTGGCCTCATTTTCCAGATACTTTAGAAAATCCGGATATTTATTTTGTAACCAGTTGAGGAATTCTTCATCAGGAGATTCTTCTTGTGGAACAAGATTAAGAACAAAGGCATCCAGAAGCCATTCACTCCTAATCTTATTCCATTCCTCAAATTTCTTAGTATCTTGCAGCAGCTTTTTGGATGATCTCATCAACTCTTTACAAGGGCGGCTTTAGTTCAAAAAGCGGATTTTCCGAAATTCCTTTTTCACTCTCAATCAATTTCCTGCTCGATTTTTACGCCTCTTTTTTTTTTTACGCCCTTCTTTCTTCTTGGCTTTTCTGGGCTTCTTCTGCTATCTGTTCTTTGGACATCTTTTCACCAAAATCATATCTGGCTCAGATTCGGGCCGGGCTATTTTTCTTGTGACTCTACTGTGATGTCCTCTGATTCTGCTTTTGTCGATTGGTTTCTCACTCTGTCCTTCCCCTTTTGGTTTGATCAAAAAAAGTAGTGAGATGGGAGGTCGAGAACCAAAGTTGGATCGCGATCGCCTTGTTGAGATCTGCAATGATATGCCTTGAGTTTGAGCAGCTTAGATTTTGAATTGTTGATATCAAATTCCGTCTTGCGATTCCATGGCAGTAGAGAGTGTGGTAATCAAATTTTGTCAAGTTTCTCTTCATCAATTCTAGCTTGTCGCCGGTGAGCATCGAAAAAGAAACTTGCTTGCTTATCCACCGAGTCGGTTTGCATCGACGGTCTTTATCGATTCACCGACGTAAGGGACACATTTGGGGAAAATCGATCTTTGATTGTTCTAATCGGGAAATAGCCATTTCCTTTCATCTTTTATTTCCTTGATGGCGATTCGCCTTTGATCGCCTATCGGTCCCAACTTCTTCTTTCGGAGATCTTTGAGACACGATCGATCTCCCTCGGTTGATCAAGGTGACATGTGATGTTGGAATGTTGAGTGTCACTTGATCCGTTCGGCTTGTTTGTGCCTCCAGTGGTTGGTCATGAACCGCAAAGACAGCCCACTAGCATCGGCGACTCCTCAGATCCTTCACGATGGTATCGCCTGTGAGCCTTGTCGCCAGCTTCAGCTTTTTCGTCCTAAACCCTAACTTCCCATGATCGAGCTTTGACATGAAGGCAGATATCACCACCGGTGATCCCACTCTAGCAGATTTCCTCATGTCGGGTCGGTCTCTGCAAACTCATCCGCACCGCCCATCTGCTCAATAATGATTATAAAGTCCGAGAAGCTTTTTAATCAAGATCTCTCCAGTGAGGATCTCCATGACTTCTTCTCTTATGGCGGGTTAATTACGATTCCCGGATATAACTCATCAATTTCTTTCGATTCTCATTCGATCACTTTCCCGCTTATGATCTTTGTTGATCTGGACTCGTGAATTTTCCGTCTGCATTCAATTTGATGAGATGGAAGGTTCTGCTGTGCTTAAGTAGGGCTAAGTCACCGGGACGGCTCGACCATAGAGGTTCTCGCGCCAAGGGAAAGGCTTCGTTCCACAATGCGTAGTTTTTCCGGTTCACGAACTAACCGACATGTGCCAGTGTTCAAGGGCAGGTGGAAGAACGGAGAGACATGCTCGTGACCCGTTAATCCGAGTGGTGAATCACTGCCGGGAGGAGAAGAAGATCGACGGCCAGGCTTTTTCCTCGTAATGATCTCAAGAAGCTCTCGATTGAGGGCCCGCCTACGATGCTTCACTCGATTTTTTGTGGTGCAACAGATCGCTCAAGGGCGCCTTCTTCATCGACTCATCTTCAAGCATCGAGTCATGGGAACTTGTTCATTTTCTTCGCCTCTTTCTCCCGGGCCTTCACCAGCTTTTTTTTCTTCTTCTTGAGGGCACCGGTGGGCCTTCAGGGTCCTTCACCACCTTGAGCCGATTCGCCCAAGATCTGCATGTATGAGTTGCCTTCTTGCCTTTTCCTTTCTTGGACTTTGGGGGTTTGGCGCGATATCTTCGTCTGGTGGCCCAAAAATGACCGAACTTCATCCATTCTGTTCCCATTTGGCCTTTGGCATTTTATCTTGAAGGATAACTGCAACCTTGTTGAGATTGCTGATCTTCTTCTTCAGACATACCTGCCTCCACTCATCAACTCCAAATTTCTCATGTTCTTGGAGCAGAATGGCCTTCTTAAACCCGCGCGATTGATGTTTTTCGCTTCATCAATTATTGCAAACCATCTTTGTGCGGTTGACAGATGTAATAGCATTCTGGTCTGAATGTAATACCATTATTGTTTTTGACAATATGTCAAACAACAATCGGTATTTTCTCTTGAGCATTGGCCTGACAAAACCTGAAGTATGATGTTTGTCAGCCTCTCTGAAGAGCTCTTTTTCGATCGCTTCGTTCTCCTCAGAATGAAGCGGCGAGATCCGGCCCTTTGGGTAGGTTTAACAGACGGGTTATATCCTCATTCGATACCGATTTCTTTTTTGGACCGGCCGAAAGTAGTTCGCCTCTGGAGCATCCAGATCCACTCTTAAATTCCTTAGAATTTAGTGTTTATCTTTGCATCACCGGATTGCAAAGTGAGCGTATGAAATTTCTCAAGGCCCGCCAAGAATTTGCTCGACCTCCATGGATTCCTCGGATCCCGAAAGTGATATTGAACTGCATTTAACTTATCATCCACAATCCTTTTTTGCCGGTTCATAGTTGCACATAATTTTGCCCATACCGTGAGTGATCATCCACAATCTACAGATAAGGTAGATTCGGTTAAAGGGTTGTGCATTAACAGAAAGAGTATCACACAAGCGGAAACTAAGAAACAATAAGTCATAACACAGGATAAGAGCATTTAGGATCAATGGATTTTATAAAGCTACATCAAATAAGCATAAATTACCGTTATTCTCGCTTTCGAAAGATGATTTTGAAACTTAGGAAAAACACTTTGAATCGAGAAAAGTAATGTCTGAGTTTTCGTGAGAATAAATAGCAAGGTTTTGAAATGGAAAACTCTGGTAAGGTTTTTGATGAACTTTATAAAGACGGGGAGGGAAAGAGAAGACACGATTTTGAAGATCAACCGTTTGAAAAGATTAAACGCTCCAGATTAAGCGGTTTTGATCGTAGGGTCAGGAAGAGCATGTACGAAAAACTTTTGGATTTAAAAGCACGTTTAATGGCAGTTAATACATGTTCCCCACGTCCGCATTAAATGAATTGCAGGGAATACGTCACAAGGATAATGGGTACAGTAAGGCAAATAATATCAGATAAGATCCGATAAATAAGCAAATAATCAAGAGAAAAGAAAAGCGTATCTGGTTGACTGATATTGTAATCAGTCAATACCACTTGTCCATGTTGATTTCACTTGTTGATCTTAGTATTCTGCCTAAGCCTTAAAATTTTCACAACCGATCCTTTTAGTGATCTTCTTCACTTGCATCCGATCCGCTGAGGTTTCAAGCTCAACTGATCTTTCCTTGAATATGTCCGATTTCCTTCCGATTCTTCCTTGATCACCTTGAGGTTCCCTTCAACCGATATTTCGCTTTTACTCATATAGATCGATGTATCCGATTTGTTGGAGTTTCAAGCTCACCGATCTTCCTCATCCGATCGACCAGATGTATCGATTTTTGATTGACCTAACTCGATTCTTCTCAAGTCAATCCAATTCTTGGAATAAATGTTACCGCCAAAACTTAGTCTAGAATAAGAGGGCTCTATTCCCTAAGTTGGCGCGATTTGACATATCGAATTATCGCCTAAATCTTTCGATATGTCAATCCGTAGTGAATTTATCCAATTATCGTCAAAGTGATTCCTACATCACGTCCCTTTTGGTGCATATTTCTCTAAAAGGTTTTGAGAACTTGTATTTGCATTTGCACCCTTGCTTGGCCTCTATAAATTGGACCAATTGTTTTACACAACATAACCCATTCACCATACTTATCTTCTTTGTATAATCATGTATCCTGGTGAACCCTTATTTCCGGTTAAACTTCCGGGAAATACCTTTACCCCTTTTTCAATGATTTCAGCTTCTCAAATCAACCATTTGTGTCCCTTATCGCTGTTTTCGTCATCGTCAAAGATTTCACATACGATTGTTGCAAAGCTTCTCTACCACCATGGCGGCGGTTCTGCTGTTGCAACTGAGAAGACACTTCTCCTAACCGTATGCACCTTGTGTGTCTATCGTTATGACGTGACTACCATCAACAGACTTAGTCTGAAAATGAACGTGAGTTTGATATACGGTCTTGATCAGACAACATCTGATCTTCCTATATCAACTCACCATTTAACAGCTGGAGACCCCACTGACTCCTTCTTGGGGCTCCTGGCTTAAAAATCCTTTCAAGGCCGCTGTCGCTCCATTTTTCTTGATCTTGACCTGCGAAAGCCTTGGGATTTTCTTCTTTAAAGCCTCTCTCACCCTTGTTAAGTGGGGGAAAATGAGAGCATCAGATTTAAAATCTCTCTCTCTCCCTGCTCCACTTGGGTTAGGATGAGGGTGTAGGGTTATGGCTTAGGGTTAGGGTTTAGAGTTAAGGGTTTTTGGTTATCACTAATGTACTGACCTCCGGGTCCTTTGTACTTGTATCTTGTAATGTAACCTGACCTTCGGGTCTTTATCAATGAAAAGTTCTATTATTCCATCGTTGTAAAAAATTCCATCTCTTTATGTGATTTTAAGCTTTAATCTTGTGAATACACAACACTTGTAAATCTTGCTTGTTTGAATATCAGCTTAATCGACTCACAAAGATGTAAAATAACCCAACTGATTTAATCAGATATTCCTTTTAAAATGAGCGTTTCCTTTAATCTGATAAACCTTAAATCTGATCAGTTCCTTTAATCTGATAATCTTGTAAATCTGATCGATCTCTCACATCAGTTCCTTGACTGATCTTCTGATCTGTTGAGATACCAAACTCAATCGATTCCTTTCAACTGGTTAGTTTCTTAACCACCGGTTCTTACGAGATCATTCCACAAACATTTTAGGTGCTTTTTCTCCAAGATCCGTGTCCTAGCTCATTGCATAATTCTCTGAATCGATCTCGACCAGTGGCTTGGTTAGAATATCGAACTTTCTCAGATATCAAGATGAATCTTTTCCATTCTCGATATTCTTCTTTTCAACATGATCTCTTATAAAATGGTGTCCCACATCCACATGCTTGCATCTTGTATGTAGAACGGGATTACGAGTGATTGCAATAAAGACTATTATCACACGTAAAATAGGTACATTGTTAGCTTCAATGTTATAATCCCTCACCGCCGACTAAGCCAGAGGCGGTTAGGACAGAACTTCTTCCCGCAGACCATATATTCTCGCTTTCATGAGTAGATGTCGAAATCGATGTCCGCTTTTTGAAACCACGAGATCGGGCTTTTACTTCCTAAGAACTCGATAAGTTCCTGAGGTGGATTTTCTGTCGATCTTGCAACCTCCATAATCAGAATCAGAATACCCACTAAGCTCTAGATTATCATCTGATGGGTAAAATAAACCAAGATTTACCGTCCCCTTCAGATACTTAAGAATCCGCTTTAGTCGCTTTCTAGGTGGCTTATCATTGATTTGCTCGAAATCGCACATACACCTATGCGAAGGTTATATATCCGGTCTGGCCGGCGTCCGGTATAGTAAAGATCCAATGAGAGCCCTATATTCCTTCTGATTTGTTTTCTGACCATCCTCATCTGGATCCATCTTGAATCCAGTCATCATAGGAATTTTGACTTCCTTACAATTTTGAACTCCAAACTTAGCCAATAAATTCCTAGTGTACTTTGCTTGGCGGATGAATATCCCTTCGTACTTTGCTTTTACTTGAAGACCCGTAAAAGTAATTCATCTCGACCCATCATGGACATCTCGAACTTTCCTTGCATCGGTTCTTTGAATCTTTCACATAGACTCTTGTTAGGAGATCCAAGATGATGTCGCCCACGAGATCCTGAACCATCGAATATCTTCTCCATCTTCTATTCTCAATAAGGTTCATCGCCCATCGCTCCTTTAGTGAACCCAATTGTCGATCAAGAACCGAGAGAGTGTATCATACCAAGCTCGAGGGGCTTGTTTTTTAGGCCATAAAGAGCTTTTCTTAAACGGTACACTTGGTTGCCCTTTTCAAAGCTCGGAGGTTGTTCAACATAAACTTCCTCCGCTAGTACCCCGCTTAAGAAAGCACTCTTTACATCCATCCGATACACGATGAACCCTCTCGGGGAAGATATGCCAAAAAAAAATTAATGGCTTTTAGCGAAGCGATCGTGCGAAGGTCTCATCATAATCAATTCCTTCGATTGTGAATACCCCTTAACAACAAGTCTTGCCTTATTTCCGTGATGACATTTTTCTCATCTCTTGTTCTTGAATACCCACTTCGTGCCAATAACGCGTCTTGATGACTTGTGTCATCTACCAGTTCCCAAACTTGATTTCGCCGAATCGTTCCGACTCTTCTTTCATGGCTAGAATCCAACTTTGTCTTGTAGAGCTTCCTCTATTGTTGTTGGTTCCTTCATAGATGATATATGAAGAATACATGGCACTTTCACCAACTCGATGTCTAGTTTTAACTTTATCGGATGGGTCTCCGATTATCGATCGGTTGATGATTTACCATCCGTGTCCTCCTGCTCGATTTGGTCGGTTTTGAGAACATCGTCCGCTTTACGATAAAATTTCATTACTAGTGATTGGGAGTGGTGCGAGTTATGATCCACTTGATAAGAACAAGTCTCGGTGATGTTGGACTCATCATGTGTCGATGTCCTGCTCGCGGGAACTTCAGATGTTCCCCCTGAACCAGATGGTTCGGGGCTTGATATCGCCTCACCATGACGCCTTCTTCATCGACGATTGATCGTACCTTAGGATCTGAATGATCCGTGAATCACCTAGATCTCGAATGTATATCGCTACGCTTTTGATTCTTTTTCCTTGATCGTTAGTCGATCCATTTTCTCAACATCGTGTTCTTGTTGATCGGTACATCTTGTTCTCAAGGCGGAGTTTTCTTTGTTCGTAAGATGCTTCATCAAAGACTACATGGGGTGTTTCTTCCACAAGTAGGGTTCGCCTCATAAACCCCGAAAGCCTTGCTAGATGAGGAATATCCTAGAAATATACCCTCATCTCGACTTCGCCTCAAAAGTCTTCAACCCGACTCTTCCCATTGTTGTGTATGAACACTTACACCCAAAAAACATGGAAGTAAAGAGACACGAGGTTTTCTCGTCCTTCCCACACCATAGGGTGTTTTGTAGTGAGCCTTAGTCGAAGACATCCGCTCGAGTATGGCATGCGGTGTTGATTATTCCGCCCGAAACGGCTTGGTATTGCATGTTCAAATTTAACATCGTGCGAAAAACTTTGAGAGTTCTGCTTTCTCCGTTCGCCTACTCCATTTTGTTGTAGGCGTCCTTGCAAATGATGTTTCATTTATAATAAACTTAGAGCAAAAATCGAATAAAAGAGTTCGTAAATTGCATACCTCTTCGATCCGATTTTTACTATCTTGATACCCTTCTCATTTTGTAATCTTTTTAGCAATTCGGTATCTTCGTTGTCGCCTCATTCTTCTTATGTAAGAATATAACCCGTAAACTTGGAATAGTCATCCACGACATTACGAGAGTATATTCAAGTCCGCTGAGATCGACCGTAAATCGGGTCCAAATAGATCCATATGGAGCGATTCTTGATATCTATTGATCTTTGGTCCGGAATTCCTTTGAATGAAGCTTTTGACTGCTTTTCCCTTCGACATGCAGTACATGTCTGATCCTTTGAAAATACTTCATTCGGAAGTCCTTCCACTAGAGACATCCTTGCAATCTTGTTAAGAGTTTTAAAGTTCAGATGACTCATTCTTTTGTGCGAGCTAATCGCTACTTTTGGAACTCTTGACAATCGTGCATGCATTTTCTTGGGCAACTGCTTCAATCACCGTGGTAGATCGCCCCTTTCTTGAACCAATTAGCAAAATCTGCTGAGTGGCTCGATTCTTGATAGTGCATTGATCAATCGAGAACTCAACACTGAATCCGTTGTCGCAGAATTGTGAAACCGATAATAGGTTGTGCTTCAGACCTTCGACATACGAGACTCCAGTTACTTGTACATCATCATTCTCTAAGGTTCCGAATCCTTTGGTATAACCAAAGTTATCATCACCGAAGAGTACACGCGGCCTTTCTTTTCTATGTAAGAGCTGAGAAGGTGTTTGCTTCGAATCCAAGTGCCTTGAGCATCCACTATCGATGTACCAGATAGTTGCTTGCACACCTCCTTTGTTGGCCGTGACCCACGCGATCCTCGCAATCGATCGGGCTTTAGGTACCCTTTTTGATTGGGTCCCGAGGGGTTAGGTTTAATCTTGGGAATCCATACAAACAGAGCACTTCTATTGTGACCAGCTTAGGATCGAAGGCCCGATTTGTCTCCCTATACTGGCAACATAATCATACGCTCTTTTTATATGCTTTTCTCTTTTTGTATGATTATTAGTGTGAACCTTGGATGACTTAGAAGACTTGGGATTTATCTTTTTTCTTGTCTTCTTTTTATCCAAAGGTGTGGTTCGTGCGCTGACCCTAGATTTCGATTATAGGGGGTAGGTACGATCGCTACCATTAAAAGATTCATATCTTTTAGGCATAGGTGGTTTTTTGCGGTTTACTCAAGCATGCTTATTAGGCGGTAATGGCCTTGATTGGGTCTCGATTGTACTTCCCTTTTTACGGTTGTCTTTTCTCGATTCCCGATCTGTTGATTAGGTTGAGGTTTCTTCGTATAATCGGGTTCTTCATTGATTCCTCGGTGATGCTTTACCAAATTGGGGTCCATTTACTTCCCTTCGTTAGGCATCCGCCTTTACCCGCTAACCGGTCCTTTTCCTTATTAGATACATATTTTGGCTTTTGGTGTATCTTTGTTAAATTCGCCCCGATTACACCTTTTTGAGATGAATCAGGGGCTTTTGAGGATGTGGAAGGGTTGTCATAGCTAAGTCCCTTCTTATTAATCGTTGTTCGAAAATAGGCGCTCATGTCTTGAACGGTTTTAGATGATTTTGAAAAGACCTCTATTTTCTTACGCAGATTATCCTCGATGATTTTAGACTTTCATGCTTTTGAACATTTCATCGAATTTTGCTTGCATGATTTTGAAGTTATCACTTTGTTTGTTTGTTTAATCGCCGGTGATCTTTGATCCGCTTCTCCCGATTAGAAGCTTTAACTTCGAGAATTTTAAATTCCTCGATTGCCTTCCGAAAGGGGCCAAATGATCTAAGTTCGTAGGCTTTACATAAATCATTTTCTTTAGCAAAAATGATTATTTCGGGTCCTCGACTTATCATTTTCAAATTTCCACTATAGCATAAGTGTCTCATCGTTTGTAGAGATCCTCAAGTAATTGCTCAGTAGAGTCAAGCAGTCAATCTCCCAAAGGTGTGCTAATGATAGCAGTGTAGAAGCGAAACGAAAGCGAGGTTTGGAGGTTACCTCAGATTGGTCCTCCTCGCCATCGGCAGATCTCATCATCGTCTCAAGAGAATATAAGATCTTCATCTTCATAGAAGTCAAGAAAGACCGATCTTGTCGTGTAAGTCTTCTCTGAGAGGAGTATCCAGAGTCCTCGTGAGGGTAGAAAGGAATCGCCGATTCTGGCGACGACGAACCATAGCTCTTCCGTCCCTATAACGTTGCTCTCTTTCGTTCCTCTTTTCTTCCCTTTCTCTTGGCGTCAGTCCGGGCGTTCTGCGCTTATAGTGACTGCTTCTCACGGTTGAAGCACGCCCTTGATCCACCGTGATTTTCCTTCGGGTGAATCACTCCGTCAGATGACCTATCGGTGACTTCCCTTTTTGATAGTAGTCCGAGTTTTTTTGTCCGATTGGTTATCTCTTCTTTCCTCGGCCCGATTATCTCTTTTCTTTTCATCTCTGGATCCCTCCGATCATCGATCCGGTTCTTTTCCGAGATCCGCTGGCTGATCTCCTATCTCCTCTCGACTATGTTGATAGTCCTTATAAAATCTTCGATACTTACCAAGTTGGATGTTTGACTTTTCAAGCTTTACGTAAGGTAGAAATGATCCGCTCGCCGACTCATTATATTCCCAACAGTTCGTTGGCCTTCGCTTTCTTTGGTTGCCTTTTAAAAGCAATCGATTTTGAAGTTGAGGCTTCAATGGGCACCTCATCTTCATCAAATTTTGTCCTCTCTCAATCAAATCGAACTCATGAGCTTTAAGGCTCAAGAACAAGCTACTGGCTTCATTTTTGAAATGTCTTGGCAATCCTTGATCACCGCGGACCTTCATATCCCACTTCTTGGTGAGAGACCTTAGGATTTTGTAGTTGATATCTTTATCGGACATCTCTCTACCAAGTTATCGGCTTGTTTATGTAGACATTGTAATTCTTCCATCGAGTTCGTTGATGGTTTCGTTGAAGCAAAGATCTTGATTTTTTCGAACTTTACCAGTTAAACTGTAGACGGGTCGTTTTTATCCTGCTCATTTCCTCGCGATATTTTTCAAATTAGAGTATCCCACATTGCTTTCGCAGATTTGAGATACTTAATCTTTTCTTTTGTGACCTTATCCATTGTTTTCATGATAATATGCCTTGCAATAAGGTTCAGAGTATGCGCTTCCTTTCCTCTGTATCCATCAAGGTTTGGGCTTTTTTCAGATACGACTTCCCTGGCAAAGTCCGGATCTCCTCCGACCGCAAGGTTGTCATAATAAATGATGATGGGTCCTTTCGATGACTTCCATCATTCGCGCCAATCGACGAGCCTAAATGGTTGGCCATATATATTGCCTAACTGCATACTCATCGATTGAGAACTTCTACAGATCATGATACATACCGAGGTGTTATCCATGCCGAGTGATTTTGGAAAATGAATGAGTTTTAAAAACGGTTTTTCAGATCGCCATTGACCACAAAGATTCTTCCCTAAGAATCGATGATACACCCTGAGTCAATCGTCCCAGAGAACCAACCGCCCCGATACCACTTGTAGGTCCCGAACGGGTTTTAGGCGTAAGTCTAGAGGGGAGGGTGAATAGACTTCAAAACTTTTTGTGCAGATCGATGTGAGGGCGCTTAGCCCGATCAGAGTCGAAGTGAATCGGGCCACGATAACCAACTTATCGATCGCCGGGGCAGACGATTCGGTAATCTATCGGTTTAACTCGATGTGTGAGGAAGCTTAAGTTTTACCCGTGAAAAACCAGTTTTGATAAATCGATTCCAAAGTTAATCTTTTAATCATTGATCAAGTGTCGGTATGATCGCATCGTAAGCTTGGTGCTACCGATCTCAACTTGAATATGTATGCGTTTTAAGGGTTGTGTGCGATTGTGTAAACAGTTAATCAAAGCAGTAGAGGCACACAAGATTTATAGTGGTTCGGACAACCAGTCCTACGTCCACTCTTCCCTATCACAAGGGGCACCGACTTAACCAACTGGACTTAGTTTTATGTGTTAGTCCAACACAGTACACTCGACTAGATGTTTAAGGAGTTCACACTCAACCGATCCCAGAAATCAGAACTAGAAACCCTAGTCTGAAATCTTGCTAAACAACTTAACCTAACTTGGGGGTTTGGGTAAGATTGTTTTGTGGTTCCAACTATGAAATCTTTTCTTGCATATATAGTTGTTCCTAATAGCTAGATGAAAAGATTTCTATGCTAAGAACTTATGGGATGAACACTTAATAAAAGATAATCTTCTTGATCGTGTTCTTGTGCGGAAATCTGAAATTAGCTTGAGCTTCTTGATTGTTCAAATTTTTCTTATTATTTCCGTTGTTCACTCAAGTGTAATCCCATATATATAGACCTTTGAAATCAAAGAGCCGTTGGAGAGCAATTTGAATTTCTGCTATATTTGGTAGGCTTCAGAGCTTGATGTGACGAGCTTGAACTGCATACGGCCGAAAGCGTGAGTTTGTACTTTTTGTAGCCAAGTATAGAGAAAGTAGCGCCAAATCCCACAATTGCGGGCCCGATCATACGGTGTCTTGTTCTTATCGGATAGCGGACTCACTTTTCAAAGGATGTTCTTCCAACTAAGCTTGATGTTCTTCTTTGTTCGGATCATCGACGTATGATTAGGTGAAACATCGATTTCACTGGTGAGCCGACCGATCACCTGGAATCGATCACCACCGATGGAGTCTTCTCGGTCTTTGACTTAGCTTCAAACTAGCGTACTTTACCGATGTAGGTCTTCCGTCCGATCTTCAAGTATTCTCGCCTTTTCAGCTTCACGACCTGTTTGAGATATTCATTTGGATCGGATCAATCTGATCTTCGTTCTTTTCTAAGATTCGGCCCGGATGATATCACCGCTTTTCTTTGAGTCTTCAGATCTGACCTTTGCATATTGGGTTCCCCCTTAATATGTGACCTATCTATTACATCAGTTGTTCTATACAGTAATTAGCAACTGGTCTCCTATGCAGGTAATATAAACATCAGTCAGCTAACATGTCTGACTGGTCCTATTACATGTGTTTTCGGAACTTTCATCAAAACTATAAATTTCCCAACACAATTTAACTACAAAATTTGTTGTGGCTTACTGAAAGTGGATTTGGTCAACTAGCACAAAGTTGTGGGTTCAAATCTTTTTTGGAGCATTTTTTTTTTATTTTTAATTTTTTTAAACTTTATTTCTTTATATTTCTAATTTCCCCCCTTTTTATATTTTTTTTAAACTTTATTTCTTTATATTTCTAATTTCCCCCCTTTTTATATTTGTCAAAACATAGCTCTTTATTTCTAATTTTCTCCCCTCTTTTCATCTTTATAAAATTATAATAAAATATTTAAATTTAAAAAAAATTCTTCAAACATTTTTTAATTTTTTTTATTCTTTCTATTTTTAATTATTTTCCCCCTTTTTATCTTTGTCAAACACAGGTCTTTATTTATAATTTTCCTCCATTTTTTCATCTTTATCAAATTATAATAAAATATCTAAATTAAAAAATATACTAAATATTTTTGTCAAGAATTGAACATACGTCTCAAGCAAACAAAATATAACAGTATTACATTAAAATCATAAGAAAAAATGTAAATTTTAAAGGGTATTAAATCAAAACGAAAGCAGTATTAAAGGCAAAATATAACAGTATTACATGCAAAACATAATAGTATTACATACAAAACATAACATTATTACATTCAAAACATAAGAAAAAATTAAATTATGAAGGGTATTAAATAAAAATAGAAGCAATATTACAGACAAAATATAATAATATCATATGTAAAAACCATCGATGCAAAAAATTGGCCTAGACGGTCCGCCTCACGCCCGATTTGTTCAAACGCCAAAAAATAGGTTTAGGCCTAGGCGGCCCTTTTTTTATTAATTCATTATTAATTCAAATTATAAATTAAAAAAAAAAGGTTACTATAAAGGGCACGAAACCGCCTGGGACTAAGCGTTTTTTTCAAACACCCTTGGTACAAACATAAAAATATTATATTAATGTTACTATTTTTTAAAAAAAACCAATTTTTGTTACTATATGAATAAACAAATACTATGACACGATTCACATCGATTTGATCCACAAAATTTCAAGTGGACCTACTTTTGGAGATTCATGAGATTTTGTTTCATGTATTTTAAGGTATTATAGTGCACAATGATGACTCTTACCCTAATATAATATGTACAGTGTACATATACCACAACAAAAATACAATAAACTCAACAATCAACCGTTACCCATCAACACAAGTATCAATCCAAACACTTCAAAATTAACAAAAAGAGTAATGTCAAGTAACACTTGATTCACATAATTTTCAAATATAGAAATTCAATATCTATTTTTTTGCCCATCCCCATATGTCCCGAACCTATGGAGTACAGGCTCATTAACAAAACACAGAAATGAAGTCATGCCGAATACATAGATTTTATAATAATATTGATAGAGAAACTTCGAAAATTTATTTTATTTTATTACCCGTACCTGCTATTTTTTTTCAACATTGCAGGTTTTTAGATCAAATTATTAACACATGACAGTTGACTTTCCATTTTGTCCTTCTCATATTCAGATATTTCATTATAATTTTTTTTATATACGCATGACATCTTAATTACTTAAAGTATGTATTTAATCAATTGTAAATTTATGTTGTGACAGCAACAAGTTGGCCCAATGCCAATTACTTAGTCGGCCACTTTGGCATGTTTATGAGAACAAATATTTCTAATGAAGTTCTAGTTCGACAATTACATTCAACGATAATAGGTACTATTAATTAAAAGAAAAATAGAAAATTAATGTCAAAATTGAAGTAGGTAAAAAAAAGCTAATCATACCACTAATCATGTTATCTGATAAGACGAGGAATTCCAAGGAAGATATGTTTAAGATGGTTGGAGGCAAAGAACCCATAAATTTGTTTAATCTTAGTAACTTATTAAGATGTCTAATCTCTTCTGGAATAACACCTGCATAATTATAGGAATATAAATTATTAAAACACCCGATTTGTTGTAGAACAATACCTGTACATATATAATTGCAAGATTTAAAAATGCCAATTTAATTATAAAATAATAAAGAAGTGCAAAGATCAGTTAACAAAAGGAAAATTAGTTGCATACTTCTTACTAAATTAAATTATATAAAATCAAATCTTCAAGAACTTGATATGTTAATATAATTACTTTGACAGTTTGTCAAAAATTATATGAATTACGAATGATTGGATTGCTCATGATATACATGAGATCAGACTGTGTACGATAACTTGCATATATATGTTCGTATATATTAAAATTACGAAAGGGATCATCACAAATTATTTTTTGGCAAAACTGGCCGTGAGAACCACAGGTTAGATAAACCACCCTATTTCTTCAAATTTTATTGTTACGTTTATGTTACGCACTATCGCTGTTATAGATAAACATTATCACTGTTTTATTTATGCACTATCGTTGTTTATAAAATAAATCATTTTTAATTAAACAACGATAGTGCATTTTTTTAAACAACTGTAGTATATAAATATAATAATAATAGTGTCTATGCAAAATATTGAATACAGTTCACCGTGAACTTGACTTCTATTGGCAAAAATTTATGTGAGCCCGAGTTCAAATGCACTTTTTTTTCAAGTATCAGAGTTATATATACACACTATCACTGTTATAAAGTTCAATAATTTTTTAACAATGATATTGCATATGCATAACAATGACAATGCGTATATGTAACAGTGGCACTCGAAAAAAAAAATGTATGAAACCTGAGCGGAATTATATTTGTTCCCAATCCCGACCAAAATTTGAATTAAATATTTCGATCTCCGCTAGCTCTTAGTTGTAGCGGTGTTGTCAATCGAAAATCCAGATTTTTAATTTTTTTTAATATTTAAAAGCATTCTCATAAATAATCATACTATTAAGAACCAATTTCATTTTACAATTATTTATTTAAAAATAATTTAAAATAAAAAATTTCTTATTTTCCTTCAGATTTTCTAAACGAAATAAGCATTAATTCTATTAAAAAATATATATCAATCATAATATTAATCTGGAATAGATTAAAAAATATTGATTATTTAATTTTATTATTATCTAAACTCGTATATCAATCATGTCAATTGTTTTTTTAAGTCGGATCGACCAAATTTTGGTTGGGAACCAATCACGATGCCCATTAGATTCTTAAGGACTAACGAGCTAAAGTAGAACCTATGTGAATCGGAATAAATTGGGTTAACCCAACGAATCGACTGATCCACAATTTTGGAATTTATAAAATTTCTAAAAGAGAAGACCCGAATGATATCATCTGTTCCATTTTTAATGTTCTACTCCATGTTTCATATTTTGGATGTATGCCAAGTGGAAATTAAAATATTATCCAATGGCTCACCATAATCCTGGGTCCATGTGTTAAAAGATTCAGAAAGTGAGATATATTTGCAACATGAGAAAATGACACAGAGGAATAGGACTGGAGAAGACCAATTATTTTTACTTCTCAATTTTGATTAGACACAACCGTTAAGGGTAGGAGTAGACCAGACTACCCAACAAGTCCGTACACCAAACCTACTAAAGATGAATTAGGCTTAAAAAGACTTAGCTTTCAGGTCCAATTCGTTTATAAAAAATGTCATGCTTGAGCTTACATAAAAGTCTATCACAGATAACAGACCAAATTTAAAACATTTTATGCCAGGCCTTCCAACTAGAAGCCTAGTTAGACCCGTCCTATTCTCACACCGAGTAGCCTAAGAGATGAAAATCAAAATGACACGAAAGAAAGAGGCTAGAATCATACCACCAAACATGTTGTCTTATAAATCAAGACGTTTCAAAGATATGTTGAAGATGACTGGAGGCAATTGACCCATCATTTGTTATATCTCATATCCAAACTCTATAAACTATTAAGTTGTTCAATCTCTTCCGAAATAATACCTGATTCGAGTGAAAATTGCATGATTTTATTGCTCATTTATTGTCAATTTTTAATTTAATTTCACTTTTTTATTACCTAATTTTGCCTAATTGCACTTGATAGAGAGAATGGTCGTGTTTTATTATTTTTGTAGAAAAAATGAGCATTTTTTGATGCAATTCACGCATCTAATTTATAGTGAAGTCAAACGATAGAGAAGAATAATTGGGAAGATGAAAAAAAAATCGGAATCAAGAAAAAAATAAAACACAGAAAAATAAAATAAAAATGCAAATATCGAAACCCAAATTAAATTATATGTCCTTATGGGACCAATTGTGATTCAAACTCAAACTAACCTATCCTACATTCATATCAAAACCAGTATTATAGTTTTGTTGAGCAAATTACTACTATACTATAAAAATATGTTCAAAAGACTGTAATATCCTTGGAAAAGGTATCAACATTATACCTTATAATAAATATGCAATGTAACCATAGGAAACCTTTTAGGTCTCAGTCAAGATAATCCTTTGTAGCACAAAGAATCGTAGTTTTCTTGAACAAGTATTTGTTTTGTTGCAATTTGACTGGAGGCCACGCTTTTAATCAACAAAAAGGAATCGCGCTTACACTTCTTCAGCGTGGATAAAACAAACAGGGCGGCAGAGCATTTTAATTGAAAGTATTAGTTGGCCTATAGTATAGTATTATTTGTTTTATTGGTATTAGTTGTTTTTATTGTGTACTATTAGTGGATTAATTGTTTTATATATTGTGTAGCATTAGTTGATTAATTGTTTTATTGTGTAGTATTAGTTGATTAGTTGAGTAGTATTACTTATTTTATTGTGTAGTATTAGTTGGTTTTATTGTGTAGTATTAATTGATTAATTGTTTTATTATGTAGTATTAGTTGATTAATTTTGTAGTATTAGTTGATTAATTAATGTTTTAATTATAAATATTAGTTGCTTTGTTGTTTAGTATTACTTGTTTTATTGTGTAGTGTTAGTTTTGTATTATTTAGCTAACACGTGTATATTAATTAGTACTATTTAGGTTAATTTAACATTAGCTTAATGTAGCTTATTTAGTGTAGTTGTGATCATGTAAAGAATATATTAATTACGTACGTTGGAGTGGAGGGATCGATGTTGATGAATATTTGTTGGTTATTGCTTGTTGTAGAACACGTGCGTTCCGACTTAATTAATTTCAATTGATTAAGTCGGAAATGGATGTCCGTAGGATCTTGATTAATTGGGGAATACGATAAAATAAAATTACTGCCGAAATTTTTAGGAAATAATAATTATTAAGTAGGCTTTAATTTGAATATATTTAATTAATTCGTAAATGTGAAACAGATTGATATGGATTATTCTGGCCATTTACGTTGGATGTATGGTACAAGATCGATTAATGACATGATATCTTCCGAATTTTACAATGGACTCGAATCATTTATAGTTTTCGCCACTAGTAATTCGAATTGGATGAACCAGGGAAAGATTAGGTGTCCCAGCAACAAATTTAGATGTCGGAACAACATGTTTCATTCACCTGATGACGTGAAAGCTCATTTGTATAGAAATGGGTTCATGCCCAATTATTGCAATTGGGTTTTTCACTATGAGAAAATTTGGGGTCAATACAATGATCAACCATCTACGTCGCCTTCACATGGGCCGGTTGACGAGACATCTGGATCTAGCTCGTACCACGACATGATCAGGGACTTAACTTCTGGTCCCCACTTGAATGTAGATGATGAGCCCTCTAATATTGAGGAACCTCCGAATGAGCATGCTGCACATTTTTTTAACATGCTTCATGCAGCGAATCAGGATATCATGTCTGGTTGCGAATCACACTCACAGTTGTCATACAATGCCCTATTGCTGAACATTAAAACTGAAAACAGACTGTCTGAAATGGGCTATAATCAAATGGTTCGCATTTATTAAAGGAGGATTAGTGTTAGTATATGAGAATTTGTACGTATATATATGTGTGCACATATATAATGAAAAGGAATAAAAACGTGATTATTTGACAATTTTTTTAAAAATATTTTAATAAAGTGATTATAGTGAAAGACAATATAAAAGTGATTATTTGACAATTTTATTAAAAATATTTTAATAATAATTTAAAAAAATATATAGTGTTAATAAAAATATATAAGTGTACATATATAGTGTTAGTAAATTATGAAGAAGAATATTAAAATATTATTTTTACAAAAAAAATATTCATATTAATAAGTATATAGAAGAATATAAATTATTTATTTTATAATTTAATTATAAATATTTTAATTAAACTAAAATGTGTGTGTATATATATATATATATATATAATAAACATTTGTATTATAAATGTGGAGTATAATTAAGAAATAACATATAAATATACAATACATACATATATATATATATAATGTATACAATTAGAAAGACATTAATGTCAAGTAACTAGCTGTGCCCAAATGGTTTGGCGAAACACGCAAGGCCTCCACATACCGGGAGGTCGCGTGTTTGATACTCTATGGGCGCAAAAATTACCTATAATGGACTTAAAGTACAGTAATTCGAGTGTCCAAGTGGTTGTGTGGATGCGTTGGTGGGCTCGCGACGGGGGTTCGAAACCCGCCTGTTCCGTTTTTGCATTTTTTTCTCCAGAAAACGAGGGCTTAAAACCCTCTTTAAAATCATCGGGAAATGGGACGAGGGAATATAACCCTCGTTATATTTTCGGAATCTTTGACTACATGGGAAGAGGGTTTGCGTCGAAACCCGCCTGTTCCATTTTTGCATTTTTTCTCCAGAAAACGAGGGCTTAAAACCCTCTTTAAAATCATCGGGAAATGGGACGAGGGAACATAACCCTCGTTATATTTTCGGAATCTTTGACTACATGGGAAGAGGGTTTTCACGTCCCCTCGAAATGGGATTTAGGAGTTTTTAGCGGCGTTTATGCGCCGTTAATAGGAGAGGGTTTTTCAACCCTCGCTAATCGACCACACATGTCGGATAAATCGCTAAAACCCTCTTTAATTTAACGACGGTTTTATTTTACCCTCGTTACATCATTGTCGAAGCCCATTTTAAAGAGGGATAATATCCATCTTTAAAACCCTCACAAAACAAATATCCCTCTTTAAATCCCTCTTTAACACCCTCTATAAATTACATACATTTTGTGGTGAATTGTAAATTTATGTTGTGACAGCAACAAGTTGGCCCAATGCCAATTACTTAGTCGGCCACTTTGACATGTTTATGAGAACAAATAATTCTAAAGAACTTCTAGTTCGACACTTACATTCAACGATAATAGGTACTATTAATTAAAGCAAAAAGAGAAAATTAATGTCAAAATTGAGGTAGGTAAAAAAAAAAGAGCTAATTATATATTTAAAATAGTAATGCCGGAAGAGAAAGAGGCGAGAATCATACCACTAATCATGTTATCAGATAACATGAGGTATTCCAAGGAAGATATGTTTAAGATGGTTGGAGGCAAAGAACCCATCAATTTGTTTGAACTCATATCCAACCTTAGTAAGTACTTATTAAGCTGTCTAATCTCTTTTGGAATAACACCTGCATAATTATAGGAATATAAATTATTAAAACGCCCGATTTGTTGTAGAACAATACATGTACATATATAATTGCAAGATTTAAATATGCCAATTTAATTATAAAATAATAAAGAAGTGCAAAGATCAGTTAACAGAAGGAAAATTAGTTGCATACTTCTTACTAAATTAAATTATATAAAATCAAATCTTCAAGAACTTGATATGTTAATATAATTACTTTGACAGTTTGTCAAAAATTATATGAATGGTTGGATTGCTCAAGATATATATGAAATCAGACTATGTACGATAACTTGCATATATATGTTCATATATATTAAAATTACGAAAGGGATCGTCACAAATTGTTTTTTGGCAAAACTCGTGAGAACCAGAGGTTAGATAAACCCTATTTCTTCAAATTTTATTGTTACGTTTATGTTACGCACTATCGCTGTTATAGATAAACATTATCACTGTTTTATTTATGCACTATCGTTGTTTATAAAATAAATCATTTTTAATTAAACAAAGATAGTGCATTTTTTAAACAACTATAGTATATAAATATAATAATAATAGTGTCTATGCAAAACATTGAATACAGTTCATCGTGAACTTGAGTTCTATTGGCAAAGTTTTATGTGAGCCCGAGTTCAAATGCACTTTTGTTTCAAGTATTATAGTTATATATACACACTACACTATCATTGTTATAAAGTTCAACAATTTTTTAAAAATAATATTGCATATGCATAACAGTGACAATGCGTATATGTAATAGTGGCACTCGAAAAAAAAATTGTATGAAACCTTTCGGAATTATTTGTTCCCAATCCAGACCAGAATTTGAATTAAATATTTCGATCTCCGCTAGCTCTTAGTTGTAGCGATATTGTCAATCGAAAATCCAGATTTTTAAACTAATGAAAGAGTCAGTGGGAATGCCTAACTAAACACATAATTTTACAACCCTCTTGCGAAAGAAAATTATTGGAAGAGAAAAAAGAAGAAGCATACATAAGACACAAGAGAGAACAATGAAATCAGAACATGAGATTGAATGACACAATGAAGTCGTTTAAAAAAGCAATAGAAACAACTTAAATTTTTAAATACAAATTAAGATGGAGATCATACCACTAAAACTGTTCCAATTAAGGGACAACATCCAGAGCTCACTCAAGTTGCCAATTTGTCTAGGCACATGTCCGAAATTTTTTTTGAGTTCTAAGTTAATATATTCAAGTTGTGAGCACTGATCCAAACTCAACGGAATTTCTCCATACAACTTATTGCCCCGCAGAACTAAAACTTGTAAGGACGATATGTTGAAAATGGACGGAGGAATAGGACCACTAAAAGAGTTCCAACTCATGTCTAGAGAAACAAGGAAAGAAATATTTTCGATTTCTAAAGGAATACGACCTACAAGTCCCATACTTGAAATATCTAATGCAATCACCCTATTGAAGTCTGAGTCACAACTAACTCCAATCCAACTACAAATAGGATTTTCAACTGTCCAATTATTTTTCAACATGTTATAAGGATCTGAAGTGATGTAGAATTTCAAGGCAAGAAGTGAAGATTGATCGGGGTTGATGGTACGACTACCCGATTTGCTAGCTAGAACATAACCCCCGAAACACTCAACTATCAAAAGCACTACAAATATCAATATAGAAGAATATAAATTATTTATTTTATAATTTAATTATAAATATTTTAATTAAACTAAAATGTGTGTGTATATATATATGTAATATATATATATATATTATATATATATAATAAACATTTGTATTATAAATGTGGATTATAATTAAGAAATAACATATAAATATACAATACATACATATATATATATATAATATATACAATTAGAAAGACATTAATGTCAAGTAACTAGCCGTGCCCAAAGATAGTGCATTTTTTAAACAACTATAGTATATAAATATAATAATAATAGTGTCTATGCAAAACATTGAATACAGTTCATCGTGAACTTGAGTTCTATTGGCAAAGTTTTATGTGAGCCCGAGTTCAAATGCACTTTTGTTTCAAGTATTATAGTTATATATACACACTACACTATCATTGTTATAAAGTTCAACAATTTTTAACAATGATATTGCATATGCATAACAGTGACAATGCGTATATGTAACAGTGGCACTTGAAAAAAAAATTGTATGAAACCTGAGAAGATTTATTTGTTCCCAATCCCGACCAGAATTTGAATTAAATATTTCGATCTCCGCTAGCTCTTAGTTGTAGCGATATTGTCAATCGAAAATCCAGATTTTTAAACTAATGAAAGAGTCAGTGGGCATGCCTAACTAAACACATAATTTTACAACCCTCTTGCGAAAGAAAATTATTGAAAGAGAAAAAAGAAGAAGCATACATAAGACACAAGAGAGAACAATGAAATCAGAACATGAGATTGAATGACACAATGAATTCGTTTAAAAAAGCAACAGAAACAACTTAAAATTTTTAAATAGAAATTAAGATGGAGATCATACCACTAAAACTGTTCCAATTAAGGGACAACATCCGGAGCTCACTCAAGTTGCCAATTTGTCTAGGCACGTGTCCGAAAAATTTGTTGCCTTCTAAGTCAATATATTCAAGTTGCGAGCACTGATCCAAACTCAACGGAATTTCTCCATACAACTCATAATTTAATGATATATCAAGTTTTTTAAGTTTATGAAGGCTATGTTTGCACATGTCGACTGGCAAACTACTTGATA
Source organism: Stenogyne calaminthoides (assembly GCA_037126765.1). Classification (NCBI taxonomy): domain Eukaryota; kingdom Viridiplantae; phylum Streptophyta; class Magnoliopsida; order Lamiales; family Lamiaceae; genus Stenogyne; species Stenogyne calaminthoides. Next base: position 14,615,640 of record JBBCBC010000007.1, read on the forward strand.
ACTCATTGCCCCGCAGAAATAAAACTTGTAAGGACGACATGTTGAAAATGGACGGAGGAATAGAATGACCACTAAAAGAGTTCCAACTCACGCCTATAAAAACAAGGAAAGAAAGATTTCGATTTCTAAAAGGAATCTGACCTCAAGTCCCATACTTGAAATATCTAATCTTGATCACCCTATCAAGTCTGAAATACAACTAACTCCAATCCAACTACACATAGGATTTTCAACTGTCCAATTATTTTTTAACATGTTATAAGGATCTGAATTGATGTAGGATTTCAAGGCAAGAAGTGAAGATTGATCGGGGTTGATGGTACAACTACCCGATTTGCTAGCTAGAACATAACGCCCGAAACACTCAAATATCAAAAGCACTACAAATATCACTACAAACCCTCCCCATAACGCTTGATTTCAATATATGATGGCAGACATGAGTTGATTACAATGTATTAATATGATAAGATTGTTGTGGAAAAGGAACTGGAGGGAAAGTGACCAATTATATGCAAGTCAAGAGTCAATGCTCAAATAATTAAGTAATTAATCTATATGATAAGATTGTTGTGGCAAAGGAGTGGTGTTGGGGAAGTGACCAATTAGATACAAGTCGAGAGTCATTGGTCAAGTCAATGAAAGACAATGTTTAATAATCAAATATAAATTTCATTTAATTTGTTCATATTTTATAGAAATAGAAATTCGTTAGAAATAAATTAAATATCTATTTAAACAAGTGTAATCACACTTCTGTAGGGGGTGTTTGAAAAAAAATTATAACTTTAAAAAAATAATTAAAATTAATAATTATGGAAAAATTGATTAGTAGTAAAAGTTGATAATGTTTATAAAATTTTTAAAAAAAAGTTAATAGTATTTGAAAAAAAAGGTTAAAAGTATTTTAAAAAGACTAATATATAAGTTACTAAAAACACTCCTTTTGAAACTTTAATAAAAAAAAAATCAAACACATCAAATTATTTCTACACATAATTCTTAGTGACTATAATCACTTATATTTTTTGGTGAACACCCCCCGTGTGATGAGATGGCTGGACTTCATGTTCTAGCAAAAAAGTGTAACTTTCAATTAATTAAAAAATATTAATTTTATATTTTATTTTTCGTTCATATTTTCTATGTCGTTCTGAATCTACTTTTAACGAACTACAAATCAAACGAATCATCCTCTTAACTAATCAAACTAATCATCCTCTTACGATGATTTTTTGTTTGACATATTTTTGCATATATAAAAAAGTAAATTTTAATTTTAAAATAGAAATTTTATTATTTTTAATTTATTTTGATTATATATGCTGAATTTAAAAAATCTAATTTTTATTCTATAAATTCTATTAAATTTTAGACAAAATCTCATTGTCTGTTGGTGCATGATTTAAGATCCGTGCACTCACTCCAACCTTACTCATGTATCCACATAACATGCAATATATTCAATGGATCAAGTATTTTTTAAAATGGGTTATTCTATTGATGAATGAGTCTTGCAAGATCTTCGAAAGTGCATAAAAACTCAATCACAATTTTAATATTATTTTATAAATTTTAGTATTTTGGAATGAGTTTAATGTATAAGTAAAATTATGTAATTAGTTTAGGACCATGTAATTATTTTTTGAATTATGTCGAGAGAAACAATAAAAGAGAGATTTTCAATTTCGGTGAAACACTAAGATACAAATTTCATATTTGAAATATTCAATCTGATTACCAAACTGAAGCGAGTCACAATCAACTCAAATACATCTAGAAAAGAGTTTCCAATTAATTGTTCAATTATTTCTCAACTTGTAATGAGGATCTAAGAATTTTAAAATGCGAAGGTGAACGATGTTGATATTGCTATTAATTTTGCTAGCTACACCATAACCCCTTAAGCACGTCAAGTAGAAAAAATAGGGTAAACTTCTGCATAACACTTGATTTCTATATATGTACAAATAGTTCTAACTAGTGAGGGTAAACAAAAGTTGAAGTTCGTGCTTCTTCTTTAGGAAATAAATCATATCTACAAGGAAGTTTCTATAACTAATTTTAACATGTTAAGTTTAGCGAATTTGATGTTAGCATTGTCATTAGTTCAAGTGGCCGTTAGAGCTCCGCTACCCGAGACCTCGAGGTCTTGAGTTCGAGAAACAGAGAGAGAACATTTATTCCTTCTTGTGGTGACCCTCTCTTGTGGGGTTGCGGTGCAGTTGCGATTTTGAGTTGCAGTTTCGGGTAGTCCCCCTTTTGTGGTGGTTGCGGCTATGGTCTACAACGAAATGAAATGATGTTGCCATGTGGGGAATTAAATCAAAATAGTCCCATAACTTTGCACATTTATTGAAATAATCTCATAATTATCAACTTTTCCAATTTAGTCTCATATGTAATCAATTTGATTCAATTTAGTTCCAAACCGCCGGAGGTTGCTCAAAATTGCCCAAAACGGCGTCTTTTTAAGAATCGTGTAAACAACGGCGTTGTTTTGAGAAATTTTGAGCGACCTTCGGCGGCTTGGGACTAAATTAGATCAATTTATACATATGAGACTAAATTGAAAAAGTTAATAATTATGACACCATTTCAATAAAGGTGCAAAGTTATGGGACAATTTTTTATTTAAATCCTAGTAGTAAAATGAATTATTGTAATTGATTATATTAGAGAACTACTGTTATTAATTACTTTTTCTTAAAAAAAGATCTATTGTAATTCATGTTAGCATTGTTCGATCACCATGTCGAAATCGACGCAGACGTGGTTCAAAATTTAAACTAAATCATAATCAGTACGTAACTATCTTATTTCCAAAAATGTTGGTTTGTTTATTTAAAATTACTGTGTAAAGCATGTCGACACTTGAAGAATTGTCTTTGTAGAAGACTCGAGAGGACTTTGGTTCAAATTCTTTTATGAGAATTATTCGCAGTTGGCATGACCCAACTACTTTGACATTTTTTGCATTTTGTATTTACTGAGGAAAACGAAGGCGATAGAAATTAACTCTAGTAGAAAATTCATGTGGTTCTAAATTTTATGTATGCGTCACATTACACTGTAATCTGTATATTGTTTTACAGCTGCACAATACATACGAGAAAGAAGCATGCATGTGCACTAATCTAATAAAACCATTAAGATCAAGAATTGTATATTACAATACTAACATGTTGCATGTTTAGAAAAATAAATTATGTATCTTCTCCAAAAATCAATCATCTACCGACACAAGGAGGAGATGAGAAACAAATCACCACGGATTTGAATTCATGAATGGCCCAAGTAAATGCGACTGGTCAACTTGCTTAATTATTTTATTCACTTGAATGCAATTTTTTTGAGGCAATAATTGGTGGGTCCTTCATCTTCTCAAATAAGTGATGCGGCTAGATTATTTTATCATGAATAATGTACCAGACTTCAAAATAGTATTATTTGAGCCAAATTTTGTACAAGATTCTTTATTTTTTATGTTTTTAATTACCTCTGGTTGGGGGCTAACGACGAATTATTTTTATTAATATTATTTGATATTTTTTTATCAAGTGGTAATAATGAAATCATCAATTTTATTATTTATAATGATTGAATTATTGGTCTTTTAATGACACTTATTTATAATAAAGACTAATCAATTTTCCTTTAAAAAAAAGACCAATCAATTTCTTATTAAGGGTGTGATTGCAAACGGGAAAAAACACTTATTTTTTAAGCTGTCCTCTCACAGCTGAAAACTTCTGAGAAGTGTTTCTCAGCTATGAATAGAGTTTACAAACACCCCTGTATGAGAAAAATTTGAGTACCCTAATTAATGAGAACACTAAATTATGTGAACGGATAAAATGGACAAATAATAAAAACGGAGGTAGTATTCTCCAAAATTGGCCCTCAATTATAGAATGTTAAACTATATTGGTAACATAAAATCTATCACAGATCTGATCCACCTTCACTCCATGTTAAGCGCCACAAATATAGAGATTCTACAATGCTAATGTTAACTGGCAATCATATTGACATCAAATTCCATTTGCTATTATCATCTTTCTTTTCGGATTTAGTATGACAAGTACCGTTTGCATCAAACGTTCATCATGTTGGTTATATAGCAAGTCTATGAAATCTTAGTATTTTCAAATTCACCCTCCATTGGTTTCCACACACTGACTAGAAAAGAGTCGATGATAATCTATAACAAGATAATTTATGTCAGAAGATTAAAGACGAAGAAGGCAAGGATGATGAGAAAAGTTGGCCTTAATTACCTGGTTTAGATGAGCCGCAACACATGGAAGAACCAGTAAACCAGGTTCACCTAAGGCATTACCCAGCTGATCCACAACTGCTACCATCACAGGCAAAGTTTTCTGCAAAAATTCATTAACGAAACTAGATCAACTTATTATTCACAATCAACACTAAATAATTCAGCATACATATTTATTTTCTTATTCATTTGTAAATTAAAATTTGTGTGTATCAATTTTTGGGTAGCAGTGTCCCCATTTTGTAAGAAAGAGAGTGGAATAATAAGAAGAAAGAATATGTCACCTGGCTTGCAACTAATAGAAGAGCACTGACATTTTCTTTCTTGGCAAAGGGTGACTTGGTGCCGCCAGAAATAAGTGAAAGACCCGGAATTAACACGGCATTAAAAGCAAACAAGGAGATATGCAGAAGCCTGTAACAAGTGAGGAAGGTATATTAGTTGGATGTGGTTCCTATCAAGTTTGAAAATGCTTGAACTGTCAATTTTTACTAGTGCTTTAACCCTTGAGTTTCAAAAGGTGCGGATCTATAAGGTATAGTTTTTGTCTGGCTCACCAAAGAAAGCTATTATATGAACACGTGTTTCAAATTTCAACTCGTCATACAAATAACTGTTTTGGGATCAAGAAAAACGTGTAAACATGTTGCAAGATTATGATATACATACACTCCCATGATGACAGCTACAAGAAAGATTGTTGGCTTCACCATTAAAAGAAGTGACCTTGATCGACTGACTTGAATCCAGGGGGCCTTGATAAAAGGAAATGATCAGGCACAAAATCATGCTCAAATATGACTTATCTAAGAAGCATTAATTTCCTAAGATACAGGGGTTGTTTGCAAACCAGAATCACTTTATTTTAAAGCTGCTCTCACAGCTTTAGCTTCAGAAAAGTGCTTGTAAGCTGTTAGTAGAGTTTGCAAATACCCCCTTTATTTAACTTTAAACACCTAATGGAGTTCTGGATAATGTAGCGATACCTACTTGGCACCGCCAAAAATAGATGTGGTGGACCAAACATGGCTTTCAATCTTTATACTGACAAGTGAAAATACTTACTAATTGTTATTATACAGCAAATATTGGATCTTACAAAACTAAGGAAGATTGCACTGATCATTGCCAAAAGCTTGCGGTTGCCAACTGCAAAGTCTGCTATACCTGCAACATCATAATCACAAACAAGAAAGTGTATCAACGGAAAAAGCGGACATGAATGCCAAGATGTTATCGTGCAAAGTTTCATCTTTCCCATTTATAAATAATTAAGAGAAAAACACTCAATTTATATAGATGTTTCTGCCACAATTACTATCATATATTGCATTAGAACTGTTTCAAAACTTGATCCATTTGATTGTTTCTCCATGCACAACTAAGATAAAACAGATTTATCTCACAACCATTTTATCCAGATTTGTTTAAACTATACATGAATATTGGATACATCAAAATCAACTAAACGGCAATTATTAATGAATTTTTATATGATATGCTTTCTAATTTCAAACAATGAAAAGTTAAAATATTTGAAGCAATTTAGGGAGCAATAGATATCAGAGCATTTAATAACTATATCGCTTAAAAGGGAAATTTAGCAAAAGCCCACTTGTTCTAATTTTAGCACATCAGGTTTAGCAAGCTTAAGGTAACACAATATGTAGATAGAGATAAACATCAGCATAATTTACATGCTGTGTTGAATGGATAAACCTATTACTAGACATGATAAGGGAATACAGGCAAACACAGAGTGCTAAGCACCATTAAAGTACATGTAGTGGTGCATCACCTTTGGAGAGTTCTCGAGCAACCTGTTGATCCAAAGAGAGACAGAAATAAGTGAAAATTATAACTAATGCTAAAACACATTAAAATGAAGATTCTTAAGCAACAATTCACAACAGAAAAGAATTAAATAACTTTTCTCATGTCTAAACTCCAAAAAAAAGTAAAATATTATCATCCCCATCACCAAGTCCATTCCTACAGGATCGTATAAACGGGAATTAGTTCTCCAAATTACATGATCGTCCTTCATACTATCGGCTTATCTAAGATCTATCATGTCTTCCATAACCATCTCATTATAGGTTTCAAAGGCCTACGCTGCCTTCCACTAACCTGCCTATATGAGATTTGTCGAATTGGAGCTGTGTTTGGTCTCCTTTGAACAAGGCCAAACATCTATCTATAATTTTATCCTCTGTTCGAGACATGGACACATAGTTCTTTGTGGTTGACATCCATCTTAACATACACACATCTTATCTCGGAAATATGAGCTAAAATACTCAATTAAGTTTATTTATTTTTTCTATTTCTAGACACAGAATCTTGTGCAAATATATGAAATGAAGGCATCACACAATAGCAGATGATTCCAGCCAACCAAAAAAAGCTTGGTTATTTAAGAACCAGCCACAAAGCTGAATAGGATAATGTTTAACAAACATGTCTCTAGAATATGTAAACATGCAATGCCAGTCCTCCATTATGGGAACTACTCTAATGCATACAAAATGTTTTTATAGAACATAAACATGTGAAACTTCAGTGAAAATAGCGGCTACTGATTATGATAAATATGTTATGTTACATTTCTATCAGCATATTTTAGGATGTCTTATAGTAGCACCAAATGTTCTAAAAAAAAAGTAGTATCTCCTTAGTCCTTACTATGAGTAAGGAAAAATGAACTCGGGCAGAAAAGCCAATATAAAGTAATAAGACTAGTAAAGAAAGTAAAACTTCACCTTTCCAAAATAAGAGGAACTAAAAGTGTGAGAACAAGGCTTCTTAACAGCTGTTCAGTTGGGACTGATACTCCGACTCCAGCAGCAATGAACTTTGAGATAGAAAAAGGTACCTGCAATGAAACACTAAATTAACCATTTCAACATCGTAGTAGCAAAGAACATCTTGCTTCACAGGTACAAGAGGTAAAGTTAGTTTCAAACTATAATTTCTAGGAAAAAAAGAACTATTTGGCGATATCCATAGAAAAAGAATTCACAGTGCAGTCTACAATTAAAACTTGTTTGGTTCACTGAGAAATCAGTAAATCATGAGAGTGAAAAGGCTAACAATAGGATTCCTAACAGCCCTTCCCTAAAAGCTTTATATTATTTTCTAATGGCAGAGTCCTATACTTTGAAAAGAATGAAATAACAAAACATGTATCAGTTTTACACGACAAGAATATTCAACGCATAATGTATTGGTGTTCCAGCTTGCAAACTTACAATTAAAATTCCTAATAAATTTGATATCACAGTCATTGCAAGAGCAAGAGCAGAGTTCCCTCCAGCTAGCTGTGTTTTGTCAAATCAAACCTGCAGTCAAGCTAACAGCAACCTTTTTCTTTCTGTTCTGAGAAAACATTAGCTCTTCTGAGAATTCATAATGATCAGATTACCCGTGTCAAAGCCACTCCACTAGATAATGTTGTAGGCATACAGCTAAATATGGCAATTCCTGTACGAGACAAAAGAGTCAAAAGTCCTGACATTTCAAATAGAAACTGGAAAGAGAAATTGGGGGGGGGGGGGGTGTTGATAACAGTTCTCAGTAAAGCAACTCTTAGAAAAAGAGAATAGATAACAAGAAAATGAGAAATCACTAAAATTAAAAAAAGAAACTAATTCCAAGTATGAACTTCTCTATTTTCTGTATTATTTCTGTTAACCCTTATGCTGCAGTTGGCCAGGAGATTGTGCATTGAAAAATATGGTGGAACTAAAGGAATGTATTTTTAATGTAATCAGGGAATAAACAAAAGTGGGTAGGAGGGAAAAAATAGATTATCTTCTAACATGACATGTCCACAAGCCTGAGAAACCAAAGAAAAATCAAAGCTTGGTTCACATCAGAATGCTATAAAATGACCATTCAGGAACTAAAAAGTAACATCAAAGGTCAAGCATCGCAATTATACACTTGCAGAACATTCACAACAGTCCAACAGACACAATTACCTAATCACACCAATAATTTTTTCATTTTGATCCCAAAAGATGACTCAAGCATTTTAAGAGCAATTCATACCACACCTTATTTACCTGTGACAAATTCTTGTGGCTGGAGCTTGAGCAGCAAAATGATCTTTGAAAATAAGGGAGTTAAAAATAAAATAGAAACCTGCATTACAATGAAGCATAGAAAGTAAGAGCTCTCATATAGAACTTACTGGGGCACTAATATCTCAACATGAGTTCCCTTTCAGGCATCAGCAGACACCGGTTCTTCACACTCACCCGTCCCACCCATAAGACAAAGGGAAGATGAACAAGAGGAAAAAAGAAAAGAATGTGAAGATCATAACCTTACCAGCCCAAAGAGTCCAACTGGCCATGCTTCAGCAGCGGCACCAATTTCATCACTGCGCAATGTCAATCCTGTAATCAAAATAGTTACAAACCCTTGGCCAAACGTAAAGAATAATTATACACAATGGAAGTCTTAATTCTTAAGTTGGAATGGTAAATATTAGTCACACAATGTTCAAAAGTGAGATGATAATATTTACAAACATCAGAACCTAACCTGAAATTACAAATATCCCGAAAGTGCTAACTTTTGATAGATAAAATCTATCAGCAAAACAACCAGGGCTAGGATTTGCAAGCCCTAGCAATACTCCAGAGATAAGAGCTGCAAGAACCATTATGCAAATATATTAGATTGGGGACTGACTAAATGTTGGTAAATAGAGTAAAAACCAGACACATAATATCCGTGAACCATTTAACCAAGCGAAGACACAACAAATTATGTAATCATCATCATTGACAAGGTGGTGAATAATTTTGTGGCTTTGAGGTAACATTTTAGCATTATCATGACCTAAAGAATTGTTATCTATTTCATTAGAGCAATTGAATAACACAATTAAACCATCTAATTCGTCCCAGTTCCCACAATTATCTGATACTTTTAGACGTTTTCATTTCTGTTTTTTGGGTAATCAAGTTTACACCGAGCTTGTAAGGTGGGGTAGACCGAATGCAAGAAAAAGAGGAAAGCCCGTTAGTATTAAAACTCAATTACTGTGGATGACTTGAAAAGCTCTTCAAGAATTCTTTAAGGAAACAAATGACAGCTATTTCACTTAAGGCTTAAAAACTTTAGAATGAGCAGCAATCATCAAGAAACCAATTAATATATACCACAAGCATACTGTTAACTTCCACACATTAAACACTTATTGATATCAAAAGAAATAGTTTGGCGACTTATTTCAAATAAACACCAGCAGAGAAAGGTCAATGCAAGAGACTAATGATAACTCAAAATGACCCAGCCAGATATCGGTCATCACTATAAACGCTTTGTAACACATAAGTTTAATTAGTGCTTAGTAATAGCACCTATAAACAACATCGACCATACCTAATGGCAGAAAATTATCAGATGCAAACGTAGCTAATGATTTTGTCCAATTTGGATTCACAACTTGTGGAAGTCGGTTTTCTCCATCTCCATTTCCCTGAAACTCAACACGACAACGAATGTTGAACCGATAATTCTATAATAGAAAGTGGAAACGAAATGAATGGTGGGAACCTGATAGGGCTTCGCGGTTGCTGTAATTCTGTGTATTCTAGAAACTGAACGGAGCTTCCAGGGAAGAGGCGCAACATTGGACTTGCAGCCGGAGAAAGGGGAATACGCCGGCGACGGGAGTTGACTCGGTCGCCGGAAAACCGGAGTTCCAGTGATCGGAGCGTGCGGAATTAGGGTTCAATTAACAGAGAAGCCAAATTTCATTTTCATTCAAATGATCAGTCCATAGTGATGATTGATGAATCATGAACATAGAATCATCCATAATAGGCGTAGCGTGCAACCAAACATTGATAGAACCCACTTTTTGTGCTTTCCAGTTGAGCACCTTTTTCATACAAGCTCTAATGCTAAAATTATAACAAGCTCCATCCAAGTATCAAATACACAAAAAGATCAAAGCGAAAAGGAATTACAATAATACAACAACAATGATTATTGCTTGTATTCGACTCTCTGTTTGATGTAACAGTAATCCCAGGAAAAACGAGGGATACAAAACTCCCTGCTGTTGAATTTTCTATAGAGCACAAACAGCAAATTCCATTCCACCTAATCATTATACGACGAAAACTTTTACATAATATAAATCATCAATGGATTCACCCAACTTACATATACAGAATGGAATGCTCAAGAAGATAACTCTACTAATGTTAATAAAATCACAATCATCTGATCAACTTCTTTTCACCATTCAAATCAGGTGTCACTATTACCAAGCTAAACTCACCTTAATAGATGAGAAGAGGACATGTGTACTCGGAAACATGGTGAATACTATATAATCTAGAAACAATAGGTGGTCTTACTCATCATATGTACCACCATATATTCATATCTACAATTGCTTTCATCATTTCTCCTATAGCCATTTGATTTATACTGCTTAACAGACAATATAAAGGAGATACGAAACCATCAAATCCCTTCCAGAAGAAAATTTCTACTCCGGACATCTACTCCAACTCTACCAAGCAAAGCTCTGAGAACAAATGTTACCAGAAACGTCCACGAAAAAACAAATAAATTACTAGAGCTAACGGTGTCTAACGACTATTGAAATGCTGCTAAAGTCCAAAAAGCTATGCAGAAAATAAACAAAAATTGAGGCAAACCTTCAACTTGAGTTTGGATTGAAGAGTTTCAGAAAGCATTTGAAATTCATAGCAGCAAAACCATTGTGTTTGTTTCAGTCTCATTTCAAAACTAATTGTTGAGGGATTTGAGAGGATTTCAAATTCTTCCTATTATGGATGGATTTGAAATCTATTACTTCAAGTTCCTAGCATTTCAAATCCCTCTATTCAAACACACCCTCAGGCTCCATTTGGATGGATGGATTTGAAAATCCATAGATTTTACACATAAATCGTACTCTCCAATGGATTTACAAATACTTAGATGTGAGAGTTTAGGGAAGAGGGTGAAAGGGGAGATGGGGAAGGGGTGGAGATGAGGAAATTTCACAAATGACTAGGTTTTGATGAGGATTTGAAATCCCTCCATTTTGAACTAGCTTATCTAATCTAAGTATTTATAAATCCATTGGAGAAATGATAATTTGTGTGTGAAATTCATGGATTTCAAATCCATCAATCCAAATGGAGCCTCAAAGAATCTTATAGTAGAACATTATCGATCGCATAGCAATTTATCAAACAGATGTCTTTGCACTTCACTCCGCCTTCCAAATTGTAATCCATCCAACCTCGAAAATTAGGACTCTATTTCTTTTTCCATATAGTAAACAAAAACTCACAAAACAAATGAACAAATCAAAGCTAATAATTCAAACAACTACATATGATCACTAACTAATCCAATCTACTAAACTCCAACAAAATGTGCTTCAATCAGAAAATCACAAGCATAGAAAAGAGAGCATAAATCAAGAAGCAAGCGTACGTGATGATTCCCCTATGCTCATCCCCGCAATTAGCCAACTCGCCCACCAATCTCGTGCGCGAACACGTGTCGCCCAAAAGCACAAACGCCCCAAATATCACCATGATCACCGTTCCAATTGTGAGGGCACGAACAACGAAAATCGCCGATAAGATCACAATCGGCAAAGATACTGATTAATATCCATATCCAGTTTACGCGGCAAAGCATATTGAAAAATCGACATCTGAAACATCGACGCCATTGTCACCCACCCCAGTATGATCCCGAAATGCAATTTTCCGAAGTTGAAACGACCCGAAACGCCATGAGAAGAGGAATGGGCGGAGATCGGCGTCTTCGTGGAGGTGGTGGTTGATTCTGAATCGGATTGATGATTGAGATGGTTTTTAGTAAATTGCTTAGTGTTTATACCTAGCTCCTCGAGGAAGCGGCGGTTAAATGTCGAATCTGTTGGGCGCCCGCCGGGGGTGGAGTTATTGGCGGCGCGCGAAAAAGAGGATCTGGATGGAGTTATTGGCGTCGAAGGAGGAAGGGATGGCGGTGTTGGAGGATCTAGGGGATTGGAATGGGGCGGGCGGCGTTCTTTGTTGGCGGATAGGTTTCGTACGAGCGGAAAAACCACCGGCGGAACATTAGCCATGGATCGGTGAGATCTGGCTAGGAATACTATAATCGGTTAATTAAATCCGTGGATTTTTGTAATTGTGAGTGGATTTACAGTCAAAAGATCAAATCAAAACGTTTAATTGAATGAATTTTGAGAGGAACGAACGCAGTAATTGTAGATGATGCACAACTCACAGGCTAAGGCATGTTTTTGTCTTTCAGGCTAAGGTATTATTTTTATTCAAAAAAAATATATTAAAAAAAAACTTTGACGACTCTTCTGAACATACACCCATATATATAAACACGTGTGTGTATTCTTCTAAAACATATCCTACGCGATTGAGAAACTCTGCGAAAATTAATGATGAGAAATTTTGGAAGGTTTCTGCACCGATCAGTTCTCTCTATCTGTTACAATGGCGGATTATTTTCAAAACCATATAACTCGGATAACGCTGCTCGGGGATTATGCATATGCCGTCGACTTATTTTTTCTTCTTATTCTTCTTTAACATCGCAGTTTAGAGATCCCGCCGGTTTAACCTTGTTGAAGTCTTCTTTGAACCCCCCTCAATTGAGCCATTTCCAAGGTACGGTTCGTTAATCGAATCGAACATGTTGTATTGCGTTCGTTTTATATCATTAATTTCTGATTTGTGAGGGTTTCTGAGAAAATACTAGGGATTTGGCAAACTTTTAGTATTTTAATTCTTGTTTCCCCTTTTGTTTATAAATTTCTGGGTTTCTTTTTTTTATTGTTAGCTAATTTGAGCTGGACTAGTGTAGTCTGAACAATATTTTGGATATATTTGCACTCTTTTACTTGCTAATTCTATATGTAAATTTTGGACTTATATGTTTATCATGCTCATGTTTTCCCCCTTCTTATATCATGCCATCTATTATGTATCATGAAATAATATGTTATTGTATTTATAGCAGCATCCTAACATTTTGTTTTGACAGACAGAGGAGGAGCATGTTTATACAAACACAATCAACTCCTAATCCTCGCATCTCTCATGTTCTATCCTCGAAAACTCAGAATGGAGGTTTGGCAAAGGCCGACTTTCCTGATGCACGGTCTGCTATGAGTTCACCACTAGCAAAAAGCCTTTACGGAATTGATGGTGAGTATTGAGTGATCCCCTTCCTCCATTTACGTCAATGTGACAATAGTTTTATACATTGTTGGATAAAAATTAATGGAAAGGAAAAAGAATAGATTTTGAAAGAGAATGTTTTGAATTTGAATTGAGAGGGTGTAAGCCTCATAAACAATGAGGCAGTGGAGTTTGAAAAGCCAAAAAGTAGTATTAAGTGTGGGAATAAGTACACCATGTATTAATTTGTATGAAAAGCATCGTAAGTTTGCTTCTGTGTTTGTTAGGGACTTTCTTTTCTGAGTTGAAGGTATTGGTTTGTCTTTACTGGGCGTCTCAGATTCATAGTAAGATCCAACAGTGGTAGATCTATTGGATAATGGTATAACATTTTCTTCATCTGAAAGAGTTCTTAACATTGAAGTTATTTATTTTCTTAGTGTTGTCTGGAGTTTTGATTAAAGAGATAAATTTTCGTTTTTGTTATCTCACTGTTAAGATATAAGAGAAAGTATGGATAATTTAGGAGTTGTTTGGCTAAATTACATTGTTTCTGTTAAGATTGGTAGTTTAATCTAATAGATCACACTTATATTTTTGTTTTACAGGAGTTACTAGAGTCTTCTTTGGATCAGATTTTGTAACTGTCACGAAGTCAGAAGACACTAAGTGGGATCTTCTAAAACCCAAATCTTCACGCAATCATGGACTTCTATTCTCTGGGCGCCATTGATCGATGGGATACAAATCTGCGGCTTTCCATGGACACAACTATTAAAGAAGATGATTCAGAGACCGTCGCCATGATCAAGGAACTTCTCGAGACTCGTATCCGTCCAGTTGTGCAGGATGACGGTGGAGACATTGAATATGTGGGCTTTGATCTAGACACTGGAATAGTTAAACTAAGAATGCAAGGAGCTTGTAGTGGCTGCCCTAGCTCCTCTGTCATCTCTTGACCACTTTTTTGCACATCAATATAGGATAATATATTTTAAAATATGTAAATATAGGACAACAAGTACATATTCCTAGGATAATATATTTTAAAATATGTAAATATAGGATAATATATTTTAAAATATGTAAATATAGGACAACAAGTACATATTTCCGCGAATTTCGCGGCTTAAGAAAAAAATGTTAATATTGTTGTTTTACTAGATATTGTTGGGATTATACTGGAAAGTATGTTTTTTACTTTGTATAATCAAAACTGAATTTTGGACTTATTTACTGAAATAAATTGTTTATCACTGATGCTTTAAATATTATCGAATGTTACATATATTTACTGCATAACTGTTCAATAAGTCGTACGTGTTACATTGTAGTTAATTTAGTGATACCAGATCACAGAAGATTAAATTAACAAATCCTTGTAACTAAAAAGTACGCCATTCACTTACCCTAGATGGAAATGAACAACCCATCGTGAAAGGTTGAAGTGTAAGGCTCATTAGAGATATGTTGGGAGAAAGATTTTCTTTGAATTTTGTTATGGAATGAAGATATGTATTCTTGGAATACAAGATTATCTCATTAAATTCAAGAAATCTCCCACTAGCTTATGTATATAGTAATTTTCGAAAAAATAGAAAATATGATGAGCAAGAAAGATTTTCTTGATTTTCTTGAAAATATATTATGGAAGATATGTATTTTTTGAAATACAAGAATATCTCATAAGTTCAAGAAGATCCAAATCTTGGAATCTTGCACATTAAAATTTTCGAAAAATCCATATTTAGGGGAGGTGGGATTTTTGTGGAATATTTTAATTATGGGAAAAAGAATATAGAAGATATATTCAAGATTTCTTGGTGACCAAGAAAAGTCTTTTCCCACATTGTTTTTCTACAAGAATTTTGACCAACTCCTCTCCTATAAATAGGGGATGATTAGTTCATTCCCAAGTACAATTCCATGTGCTGGAAATATTAGCAAATCCACAAAGGTGGTGCAACAAAGTTTATTTTTTCCTTTTGTTAATTGTTCGACGAGTGTCCTTCCACCGATAGTTGAGCAAGGGCTAAGGAATACTTGGGAAGTCCTTTTGGTTAGTCCGTCCGACCAAGTCAATGCCATCCCGAGAGGTACGCTTCACGTAAAACCCGTAGATTCCGCATCGTGGGTTTTACGTGGCTTTTTATATGCATGATATGTTGTTATAATTATTATTTGAATTAATATAGGATTAATTCATGCTAGTAATAATTAATGAATTAAATTTATATTTAAATATTCACCCCGAATAGATCTGTGCAACTCATTCCCCAACATTGTCTTGACCAAGAGATTACACTAGTGCATGACTGATGCACTGAATAGGACCTACAAGAGGACAAATTCTTCAGAACTGAATAAGGAAGAATTAGACCTCAGTGGTTCGTTATTTCTTAATCTTCGTTCCTTAAATAGGATCACGTGGGATTGGTAACTATTGCTTTGACTTATCATGGGTAGAGAATCAACGAGATTCAATACTTTTTATCTTGGGCAATATTATTGGTCACATGTGATTGCTAAGATTTAATCTGAAGAATCGCGTTAAAAATCTGCTTTGTTTGATTTGCCCCCTTGGGAGGTTCATAAGCTTTATCATACCAAATCTTGCAAGTGGAATTAGTTTCCGGTATGGATAATAATGTTGAACCGTTCCTTGACCAAGGACAAAAGATATTAATTAATGGAAAGTTATTTCAGTGGCTTGAATTAATTAATGGACTAGATAATCTTAAATACGGGAAATAATAATCGGGAGCCATATTGACTGTAATATGGGTTAAGATGGATAGTGCAATATTAATTATGTAGTGGGATTAATTAATATATATGGGCTTGAATAATATTGTGGCTCAATATTAGATATTCAAAGTCCATTAGAAGGTCCAATCTTAATTCTCCTAAAGGCCCCCTAAGTAGCCCAACATATAGTCCAATAACTGAAAAAGGTGTTTAAAATAAAATAAATATTGTTGCCTATTTTTCCTAATTATTTTCGAAAATTATGGATAAGAGGGGAGAATTATTTTCTTTGAATTTTGTTATGGAATGAAGATATGTATTCTTGGAATACAAGATTATCTCATTAAATTCAAGAAATCTCCCACTTGGTTATTCATGAGAGGAATTTCGAAAACCTTGAAATATAGAGGGCAAGAAAGATTTTCTTGATTTTCTTGAAAAGATATTATGGAAGATATGTATTTCTTGAAATACAAGAATATCTCATAAATTCAAGAAGATCCAAATCTTGGAATCTTGGACCTCATATTTCGAAATTATCCATAATATGAGTAAGTGAGATTTTTGTGGAATATTATAATTATGGGAAAAAGAATATAGGAGATATATTCAAGATTTCTTGGAGATCAAGAAAAGATTTTCCTACATTGTTTTATCACAAAATTTTCGACCACTTGTGCTCTATAAATAGGGGATGATTCTTTCATTCCCAAGTACAATTCCATGTGCTGGAAAAATTAGTAAATCCACAAAGGTGGTGCAACATAATTTATTTTTTCCTTTTTGTTAATTGTTCACAAGTGTCCTTCCACCGGATAGTCGAACAAGGGCTAAGGGAATACTTGGTCGTTCGTGAATACAATTTCACCTTCCCTCTTTTCAATCATCTCAAAATCATTCTATATTTGAGGCGTGTGTATCGAAATTCAATAAATCTTTGTGTAAAATCACAATAAAATTAACGAATACGAAATAGAAATTACAATATCAATGAGGAAAATATTCATGCCAAATAACATCTTATTTCATCTTAATCAATCTTTTCATGAATTGAATTTGTGGCAATCGAGCCAAGAGAATCATGGAATGCGAAAATCAGAACACTATGCAAAAAATCTAGATCTGGTATTGACCACGCCTGTTGTCATAAGTCAAAAAAAACCCGTTGTAAAAAGTTAAAGGAATCGAAAACTTTGAGATTGGGGATCCCGACTATGGGTAGAAGGTCGGTGAGATAATCAAATTTGTTTAGAAAGTTTGGTAAGTTGAATTTGGCGAATGTTTGGATCAGAAAAGAAAGAACTTAAAAGGTCATTGAGACCGATTATAATCCGTTTAGAAAGATCGGTAATATGAACGGGGATAATACTGAGATCACGACGGACGTTTAAGAAGATAGTGACAGCATCTAAAATTTGAAGTTGAATTTCGCTAATTTTTGGAATGGAAAAGATGCGGTTTAGGATGATAGTGAGATCGAGTATATTTTGATTAGAATCAGAAAAATGGGCTATTTGAGGCATTTGGCTAATGTTGGTATTGGTAACGACACTGTTTAGAAGGTTTGTGAAATAGGTGGAAATTTGATTAAAAAGTTGGGCAAGTTGAATTTGGCGAATGTCGGGTTTGAGAGAGATAGGACCATTATAAACGTTCGTTATAAATGATATCGTTAAAAATCGTATCGGAAATAAATACGACAACATGAGTTTGGTCATTGTTGGCCTCGGTAAAAACACGGTTTAGAAGGTTAATGAGAGTGTCCGAAATTTGGGAGCGAAGTAGGGAAAGTCGAGTTTGGTTAATGTCGGAAAAGGGGTTATGGATAATGGCTTAGAAGTTGATAATAGCATTTGAAAATTGGGAAACAAACTCGTCAAGGGGAATTGGACGGCGAATGGGATTTGAAAGGTTGGTCAATTTCAAGGCGGATACACTCTGTAATAGGCAGCGCCGTGGCTTAGCATTCTTGGGTGGTGGCGACGGTCGCCACAAATATGAAAATGGTGGTCGTTTTACCACTACTTGTCATGACAATTGTAGTTAATTTGGAGAAAACAAATTGTGAATTGTGACTTAGTGTGTGTTTTGAAACTTTATAAACAGCTTGTAGAAGCACTTATTTTTAAAAGTTGTGAGAGATAGTTTTGAAAATAAATGCTTCTAGAAGCTATTTTTAGTGTTTCAAAACACTACCTTAGTGTGATGAATTTGATGATATAGAAGTAATGGTATCACGATATGGGGGTATTTTTGTAAGGTTCCAAACGTGTACCAACTTTGGTTAGTGTTGATCATGTTTGTTGGGAAGGGTGGATTAAGAAAAATAGACTACATGATTTTGCGAGTTTTTATATAGTTATTTCAATAATCTTCAGGAATTATTGGGGTATTTTTTGAAAAATAATAAATGATTATGATCATTTAAAGTTGCATGCAAAAATAATTTAGAATATTTTGTATTTTTTTATCAAATTAAATAAACTCTCACAAGTTATAATCTAAAAGCTAAAAAAAAAGTTTTTGGTAACTTATATATATATATTTTTTTATCTTTGATTTTTTTTTTAAAAATATTATTAATCAATTATTTCATGATCACTGATTTTAGTTAATCCTTTTCAAATTACACTATAAGTTGGTCTTTTGCAAATTAAAAAAATGATCAACACGTCGGTTAATTAATTGTGTTCTCGAAGGATGAATCGACAAATATCTATCATTGCACGATTATATTAATTAGGGTTACTTGATTGTGGTTAATGGAAGTGGTAATAAAAATTACTTTTATTAATGTTGTTTGTTAGTTTTGATACAAAAATAATAGGAATATAAGTAAGCAATTAATTGCCTCCACCCACTCAACCCACCTTCATAATGTCCATTGTTCATATTTTAACCAAGTAATAGAATGCATTTAATAACCATTAATCATTTGACCCCCAAATAATATCCATTATCATTACCATTTTTTACCCATATCAAGCGGCCTTTAGTTTTATTTATTTGCTTTTTTAGAATGTAATATTAGTGAGAGTGATCTTTATAGAAAAAGTAAAAACTAGTTGATTCTTACAAAATATAACTTGTTTATACAGAATGGACTCCATATCCAAATTACCATGCAATATATTATTTAATTACCTAAGTCGCCATTCGAGGTTTTCAGTAAGTCAGGACTCACATTTTTATTTTAGTACATATTTGAAGAATATTCGAAGAAATAGAGTTTATGTGAGGCATCCAAATAATCCCATAATAAAGAAATAAAGAGGGTGGGCCAACTAAGATTTAACAAAGCAAAAAAATGAAAACAATGATACTTTACGTAAAAAATGCCAATCGCTTAATCATTAATTAAGCTGAGAAAATTATTTAGAAGACGTGCAAGCACCACCCATACTTTGAAAGCTTAATTTTTTTGACAGGCTACTTTGAAAGCTTAATTAAAGGACAACATTTTGCGCATTAATACTTAAAAACTGATGATTGCAGGATCTGAATATATGTTGTTGTTTATTTAATATATAAATATAAATTAACCAAGTTGGATGGGCCAACTTAACTAAGTAGACAAAATAATAACTTTAAAATTAATAGGTCCAGACGTGGAATAATATCAAAAGATCATTATTTTGCAAAGTCAAATTGTAGACGAATATTCGAAGTGATTAATTATTTCCTCGTCAACAACATGATCAAGTATATACTTTAGTAACATTTCCCTACTATAAATACCTCCCATATGATACCACATTTCTCTAATTCCATCCACAAATTAATTCCATAGGAGTATTTAATTAGGGAATTAAGTGAGCATGGGCATGAGTAGTCGCTGTGTAAAAAATAATCACTGTGTAAAAAAATGCTTTATATTTTTAAACAGTAAAATTTTTTGTGCGTAACAGTGATAATTTTTACACATAATAGTGATAGAGTTCATTTATGAACCTGGTTCACATGAGTGTTACTTGCGAAAAAAAAATAGTAAAATGATAAATATTGAAACGGAGAGAGTAGATCATTATTTTGCAAAGTCAAATTCTTAAAAGAAAAATTGAACTAATTAATTATGGCAAAGTATAGTGTAAACAAGTTTCATGGTGAAACTGGTTAAGAAGTGACTTTTTACTGTAAAGGGTGTGACGTTTTACTATAAAGAGTATTACTCATAAAAGTGAAGGGTGTGACTTATATTATAGTAAAGAGTGTCGTAGTGATAACTGAAGGGTGTGATTTTAGGCGATGAAGTGGCTTGGCATTCTTGGCTGATCGATGATGCATGGCTCGCAAGAAAGATGATGCATGCATACGTGATTAAAACTCTACTGCTGCCCATCAATAATTTCTAGTTTAATTACTTTTGTTAATTAATAACTTGATATGGAGACTTCTCGTGTAAACTTTGTGGGGGCGGAAAAAGACATAAAACACATGTTTTTCCATTCCAACTTAATAATTTGGAGCGCAACTTAATAGAATCATCTCTACACCCGTGATTAAACAGGAATTTGCAAACACAATGATCCACAACATTAGGAAATGAAATCACCTATTTCATAATTGGTGTTCCACTTTACATTTCATAATATGGATGAATGACATGTGAAATAATAAGAGTATCCAACAAATCTCCATATCTTGGTTCATGTGTTAAAGATCCCTCTCACAACTTTTGAAAATAAGTGCTTCTGGAAGCTGTTTTAAGTGTTTCAAAACACACCCTACATATCTAAATAACAACTTTAAAAACGCTTAATCCCACCATCATCTCTCAAAAATGGCAATGTCTTTGTGTTTGTTTTTCTTCATTTCCATACTCACAACAGTTCTTAACATAACAAACATTACTCATGCATACAACCACTGCCAGGAGAATGACAAAAGCTTGTTACTTTCACTGAAGAACGACTTGATATTCGATCCTTCTTTTTCAAGAAAACTGGTACACTGGAACCGAACAAAAGATTGTTGCACCTGGGATGGCGTCGAATGCAACGCTGCAGGCCACGTGATCGGTTTGAGCCTTGAAATCGAGGCCATTTCAGGTGGAATCGAGAATTCATCGTCTCTTTTCAATCTTAGGCACCTGGAGAAGCTAAACCCGGCATACAATAGGCTGGAAGGTGTTGAGATTCCGAAAGGCATTCAAAATCTTACATACTTGACACACCTGAATTTGTCGAATGCTGGTTTTCACGGACAGGTTCCGGATGAGCTTTTACACTTGAGGAGACTGTAAAATACTGATTTCAAGAATGCCTTTCAGAAATAATTTGTAAAGTAAAATAACTACTTCTTTCCTTGGCATTTATCTTGAGCAGCACATTGGTGAGGTACTGATCATTACAAGAGCGTGTAGTAGTAGGTGTAATGCATTAAGTAATTATACCAAACTCCAACAATCTTCCTTTTCCATGTGCCTTAAATAAGAATGAACAAAGAACTTTAGACAATAAAATGAAACATGTGTGTTCGATGGAATGGTAGCTACCATAGAGATTACAGGTTTTCCTCTCCGACAGAACATAGAGGATAACTTTGGTAGCTCATCAAGTCCTTCATTCAGCTGTTCAAACATCTTATCCACCCTGTCAGCAGCAGGACTGATTTTATATTGTTCATTATCTTCAAAAACACCTTTGAATTGTTCATCATACTACATCAGATGAACAATCACATTTAGTATATAATAATTATTGAATACTAAAATTCTTCCAGCATTTCGTGGCAATACATTTACTCACTATTCATTTCCGCTTGACACAACTAACCAAGTCTGGGCACAAACTCCCCATTGAAATGTGGTTATTGGAGGTGTTGAATACTTGGTGATGGTGGACGTGGCTGCGTGGAGGCTGAGCGTTGGAGTGTTACGGGCGAGCTCCGGCGATATGATTCTTCATTGCTGTTCGACTTCCGTTTGCAGATATTTTCATCAAACACGTTATTTCTTTCGGGTTTGGACTTCTCCAATAACCACATTTCAATTTTCATCAAACAAAAACTTGTTTGAAATATTTCACTGATCATCATTCGAGAAATCTGTCCCAAATTTGACTTTTTTTTCCCTCACGGACAGTTGCTCGAACGAAACCTTCGCTCTGATCTTTTTTCTTCTTCTCCCTTCTCCATTTTTCTTTTTCAAACTTTTCATTGTTTCAGTTTTCAAATTCTTCATTTTTCATCTCTATTTTTGATATATAATAACTAATCCCAACAAAATTAATTTTTTTCAATTTTTTTCATACTACTCTATTTTTCATACAAAAAAAATTGTGTTACTACAATAATAAAAGTGTGTTATTACAAGAACAATTAAAAGAGTGTTACAGCATGAACTAGTAACATTGTTTTGCTATAGTAACACACTTTTATTATTGTGGTAACACAACTTAGCCGTCTGTTTAAACGAAAGCGTCATGAAATGAACTATTTAAGTAATGACATGCATAGATTTATAAAGAGATACTAGCTAACAGTTAAGTTAATACACTTTTTTTTTATCGGACAAAGTTAGTTGTTAGTAGTTAGTATGAAATGAACTATTTAAGTAATGACATGCATAGATTTATAAAGAGATACTAGCTAACAGTTAAGTTAATACACTTTTTTTTTATCGGACAAAGTTAGTTGTTAGTAGTTAGTACACCAAGCACCCAAACACTCTACAAAGTCACCAAGTCACCTTATAACTCCCAAACTCCAATTCGTTCCCAAAAGGAATCGAACTTGGGTCTCCCACTCAATTGAGAAGCCCAGTGGCCAGGTGAGCTAAGCCACCTGATTAACAGTTAAGTTAATACTAATACTTAAGGGTTTCATCTTTAACTTCTCATTCCTTTTGATGATTGGAGTGAGACAAAATAACTTCCACTTCTCTCGTCTGATGATCGTGTTGGATATTGACATCAAATTCCATTTGATATTATCTTTCTTTTCGGATTTAGTATAAGTACCATTTGCATCAAACGCTCATCATGTTGGTTATATAGTAAATCTATGCAATCTTAGCATTTTCAAATTCACCCTTCTTTGTTTTCCAGACTTACTAGAAAAGAATCAATGATAATCTATAACAAGATAATTCATGTCAGAAGATTCATTAACGAAACTAGACCAACTTATTATTCACAATTAACGTTAAACAATTCAGTAATACATGTTTATTTTCTTATTCATTTATAAATTAAACAACTGCTTAAAAAAAGCGTAAAGGTGTTGCAAAATTATGATATACATACACTCCCATCCCATGATGACAGCTACAAGAAAGATTGCTGGCTTCACCATTTAACCAAGCGAAGGCGAAACAAATTATGTAATCATCATCATTGTTTGGGAGGTGAGTAATTTTGGGGCTTTGGAGGTAACATTTTAGCACATCATGACCTATATAATTGTTTTCCCACAATCATTTAATACTTTAAGTTGTGATATTAAAACTAAATTACTGTGGATGACTTGAAAAGCTCTTAAAAACTTGATGAGTTCTTTAATGAAACAAATGACAGCAGCAATAAAGAGACCAATGATAACTCAAAATTACCCGGATATCGATAATCAAAAAAACGATAAACGCTTTTTGTAACACATAAGATTAATGAGTGCCTTCAAATTAATATACATCTAGAGAACTGTCATCTTTGGAGAGTTATATTGAGATGTTGAACCAGAAAAGAGACAGAAATAATAATGAACATAAAATCCTGAAAAATCAAAATGGCACTCAAAGCAGAGAATACAGGGCAAAAAATTATACACGCATGCACACAAAAATAATTAGACATTAATGTTTGAACTAAGAATACATTATTCAGATTACGATAGAATAGAACTCTAGGAATTCGTGAATAAATGTATAAACACACAACAATATTCATAGCACATTGTGGGCAACAAAGTGTTCCAACAGATCTTTGCATATATAAAAACAAGCTAGTTTCACGCAATCAAGTCCTCCTTGAACCACACGATTTCTTCTTTCATTGCGTTTCTTAATCTTGTACTCAACACCGAAAAAGAAATCCACCAACCATTTAGGCCTTTCACATTGAATACATAAATACCCCAAACTAACTCCTATCGCAACACCACATCCATACCCCATAGCCACAACTTTCCCCGTAAATCCATCAACAAAAGTCGGCTCATCATCATCATCATCTTCTTGGGGCAATTCCCTATCCCCTACACATTTTTTTGGCAATGGAATTCCGCACAATCCTTGGTTCCCAATATATGCATCGTTCTCTGAAAGCTGAGGAGATTGTGGTATCCGCCCGGAAAGATTATTCATTGAAAGATTTAGCTTAGCAAGAAATGTCAGGCTTGTTAACTGAGTTGGAATTTGACCATCCAGATGATTTGATGACAGATCCAACGATTCGAGGATAGTCATATTTCCAAGGGATGGAGGTATATGGCCTTGTGAGATTATTATGAGACAAATTTAAATACCTTAGAGAATTCAGCCTTCCCATAGACTCCAGAATACTCCCATAAAAATTGTTCTCGGACATGTCGATGGTCGTGAATGTTGTCAGGATTCTCTCCAGCTGTAGCTCCATACCTTTAATAACAAAATGTCATTGACTCTTGGTATTTTTTGAACCACCTGTTATCTTCTGTTTTATTTTCCTTCACATCTATCATGGCCCTAAAGCAATTTAAATATCTATCGGGCAAAGGGCCAGTAAATGCATTATGGGCTATGTCGAAAACTTGCAACATGGGAAATGGAGCATTAGCCTTTAAAGGGAGTGACAATGTGCCATGAAATCTATTAGACCTTAACACAAGGACTCGAAGCCCATCAAGAGTCTCCATCCAAAAGGGAAACAAGTCTTGTATTTTATTGTTCCCAATGTCAAGAACCTCAAGTTTTCGACAATTGGGAAGGGTTCTTGGTAACATTCCTTCAAATTGATTGCCATTCAGGTTAAGAGACTGAAGAGCGCAACCCCTATGTAAATGTTGATGGAATGAGACCGTGAAGGCGATTATCCTTTAAATGCAAGACCTGCAAAGATTTGGTCAAGTTTCCTAAACATTGAGGAATTGGTCCTTCTAAACTGTTATTTGACAGATGGAGATATTCAAGAGATGTCAAGTTGCAAATGGATGATGGAATCTCTCCGGTTAATTTGTTCGAATGGAGTATTATATAATGCAAACTCGATAGGTTCCCAATGGAGGAAGGTAATACACCTGAAAGATGATTTTCTGCAAGATCTAGATACTGCAAGTTTATGGATCTTCCAATCTGTGGTGGTATAGAGCCTTCAAAATTATTATTGGAAAGATCTATCTGGAACATACGGGGTGTGAACAACTCCGGAGGAATGGTCCCTGAAACATAAGACATATTAGTATCAGACTAGTGAAGGCATAGTACGACTAAGTAAATAATTAGTGGGCATCTCCTGTATGCATTTGTTCATAATGAAATGTGAAACCTAATCAGATACTCTATTCTTGAAATCAAGCATCAAGCTAACAATTGCAATAGGATTAGAAAAACTAATGCATAAGTAATATCTTTATTGAGATAATTAGTAAATTAAAGTTTCCAAAAGACCACAACCATTTTTTTCATAACTGGATTAAAAAAAATAAAAATTCCGATGGGAGAGAAACCACAGCTTGAACCGATTATTTCAACAATTAGAAACAAAAACCATAAACTAATGAAGAGGGAGGAAACATCCTCTAATATCATTATTTGATAAGCCAATGGAGCCCAAGGGTGATATTAATATTCAAAATGGCTGGAGGTAACTCACCCGTCAATTTATTAAAGCTCATGTCCAACTGAATTGAATTAAGATTGCCAATCTCCTCGGGAATGTTACCTGTAGAATTTTCAGGCCATGAATAATCAGATTAATTATCAAATATATATAAAGATACATGATAATATATATACAACTTCCCAAAAAAAAACATTAAAGTACCAATACACAAACACAAACAAATTAAGATATGCTTTCTATTATCTACTTTATCATATTCAAATTGTAAAATACGTGAGAATATTAGTTGTTAAAAAAATACATGAAGGAAGCTATATATATGAGGACACGCGAACACGGTAGGAGGAACTGAATTCCACAAGAATATTAGATGTGCAACATACTATAACATCTGCTGACCTTTCATCGACGAAAATAATCTCCTTTCATCGACGAAAATAATCTCCTATCTACTGAAGACAAATCACTCCAATTCATATGGTGACTTTATTTCAAATTCCTAAATTTTTTTGAGAAGTTATTTATAATATTATTATTAATTTTTTAATTTCAGTGATTTATTATTTAATTTTGATATTTACTTTCCATTTATCTTTTATCTATTGATTACCAATCACCTTGATTTATGTGGTTGTTATATTTAAAATACTTCATCTTCAAAACATATACAATAATTTATATTAAAATGGGTTTATTCAAAAACTTGTTGGGTGAGTTGGGATAATATTTGTAAATCAAAAGAGTTGGGGGGTCTTGGGGTAAGGGATATAGGAAAGTTTAATAGAGTCTTGTTAGGAAAATGTGTTTGGAAGTATCTAGTTGAGGGTGATAGAATTAATTATCCTTAATAGTATTTCACCCAACCACGTGGTATGATTCTATCACCTTTCTTTAACCCAAGCTCTTCCATCTTACCCTTCTGACCTTGCAAGCACATCTCTGGCAACATTCTCCATTCCCCCGTTTCTGGTTTCATCTCCCAAACTTCCCACATCAATTCTCCACGGGATATCAATAAAGATAGATACCTCCCCGTGGAAAATAAAAAGTGGGCTCTCCTTAATTGTATGACAACTGGGATAGGCAGGTGAGTCTCTGTGATAATTTCAGTCTCTAAATTCAAAGTCATGACTTGAGTGCTATTGATATGCCAATGCATAAAACTTTCATTAATCAACGGAATACTCCATATTGATTCCTTTATAGTGGGAGATAAGTGATCAGTAGAAATAAACCTCCACGATTTGTCCACTCCCACAGTTAATATATCACATCCTTTCCCAACCCAAACACAATGTGCTGCAACCACTTTATAAGTCATGGAAGCTGCATCATATCCTATGCCAATATAATACGGGGAACCAATTTGACGAGGATATGAAGGGAGACGAAAAGCTTCATCTGTTAAAGGGTTTGCAATAACATAAGCATCGCCATCTTTCTCTTTCTCCAGTACCAGACCATTACAACTAGTCCAAATTGGGAATCTGAGTTTGAAATCCATGAGCTTATATGTCTCAATTTCACCTTCTCTAACATACACGAAAATAATACTCCCCTCGTGATCATGGTAGAGAAGTCCATAAGTGGCGTGGTGAAGGTGTGTGCATATGAAATTATGGTCACGTATCATATGGTGCCACTTCCGGCATACCAGCCTTGCCGCATGATAAATATCTTTCGCCGGGAGATGTACCAGAATATTGAACAATAATTCGTCAGGAATAGACTCAATTGTTACTGATAACCTAATAGTTTCACTACTCCTCATATAATATGCTCCAGAGCTGGTCTGTTCATTGATAAAACAAAAAATAAAAAAAGTTCCAAGTGTGAAAATAAACACAAACTCTCACGTGAAACTTGTTCATATTATGAATTAATATCGGGAATAATGTTTTTTTAGGACAGTAACCCAGGGATATTGTGTTTCAAGGATATTACAAGCTTGGAAATGTAGGACAATATATTTTAAAATTTGTAAATATAGGATAATATGTTCAAAAATTTATAAAAATAGGACAATATGTTTTAAAAATCTGTAAATGTAGGACAATTGGGCCCGAATCTTACATGATATTTCAGTCCGATTTGGGCTTATTCGGGCTCAATTGTCCTACATTTACAAATTTTAAAACACATTGTCCTATATTTACATATTTTAAAAACATATTATCCTACATTTCCAAGTTAGTAAAATTATTATCCTTAAAAGACAACCCTAAGGCTCCATTTGGATAGATTGATGGATTTCACACATGTGTGTTCACTCTCCAATGGATTTACAAATACTTAGATTTGAGAGTCTAGTTTAAAATGAAGGGATTTCAAATCCTCATTAAAACCTACTCATTTGAAATCTCCTCATCTCTACCCTTCCCCTCCCTCCCTCTCCCTTCTTCATTCTCTTCCCTTCTCTTCCATCTCTTGACAATTCATTATTTGAAATTTATGTATTTTTACCTTATTATTTTTCATATTCATTCATTTTAAATCCCCCTATCCAAATGGAGCCTAAAATTATTGTCCCAAAAAAATAATTCCCAATTAATATCATTACACTTATAAATTGATAAAATATGTCTATGAAAGCCTACCTAATTCTGTAATCGACTAATAAATTGATGATTTAACCAATAAATATAGATACAGGAAAAAAAGTTGATTACCTGTGTTGTTCCTACTTCTTTTTGGCTTACATTACGACGCCGCATTATCAATTAACTTGAGATTGAGAACACCTCGCAATATTTATTTATAGGGATTTTAGAAACTGGACAGCCCAGGCCCATTTGTGTTAGGGAAGGGCGAATAAGCGATACCTAAAATAAAAAGAAAAAACCTAGAGCCATAAGTATACAGATCGTACCAGAGGCCGGTGCCCCACTAAAAAACTTGCTAGGGTAAACCCCCCTTGGGGCAAAACCCCTAGCGAAGGGAAAAAGGGAAACTCCTCTAAAAGGGGTTACTTCGTACGACGGAAGTAATCCTTATTCATATCAGAAAAAAGCATATTACAAAGAAAACTGGGACAACCCCCCATCCAAATATAATCCGAGTGAAGTTTGGCAAGATGATCAGCAATGGAATTACCCTCGCGATAGATATGTGAGACAGTGAGAGTTACATTATTCCTGGCCTCCTCGTACTTCGGCCAACAAGCTTTGATACGCCAAGGAATGTCACGACCGCTGCAAGTAAGGACTTTGACAGCCAGCTCACAATCCGATTCAACCCAAAGGTTAGTCCAACCTCTAGCACGTGCAAAAACAACCGCATAAATACTGGCAAGAAGCTCAGCATCCAAAGCAATACCGCTCCCCAAAGTGATAGAGAAGGAAGCAACAAACAGGCCCCTGGAGTTACGAGTGACACAACTCGCATATATACGACCCGCCTCGGCACTTCCATCCACATTTAGCTTGTAACACCCCGGAGGTGGCGGCCTCCAGCGAACGACTGTGGTAATCAAAGGAGGTCTCGGGACGCTGGGAATACGGAGCCGCCTACAAATGGATATATCCTGAAGACCATTCATCGTACCAATCTTGAAGGACTGGATCTCACGAACGAGGCCCAGAATGAGGACCATGCAACCGTGATGAGCGGGACGAGCGTCCTCATGAACAGCCTTATTTCGAGTCGTCCAAATAATCCTGACAGTGGTGATGAAGGTAAGACGACATATGTTTGTGATTTGCTTACCCCGTACAACCTGTTGAGCCTGTAAAAGCAAGCTGGAAATTCCCCAATCAAAGTAAAGTTGAACACCAAATATATCACAGATAGAGGTGAAAAGAGAACGAGTGAACCTGCACTCCGTCAGAAGATGCTCCTGAGTTTCCGGCGCACTCAAGCAAAGTGGGCAAATCGTAGGACCCGAAACTCCCAAGATACGATGGACGACGTCAGAAGTTGGCAACTTATTCCAGATGGCACGCCAAACAGTGGTGCTACGCAACTGCGGAATGAAAGGTGCCCAGAGCCAAGGGGCCCAAGACTTCCTAAGGAGAGGAGACCAGAGGAGATCATAAGCCCGCCTCGAAGTAAGCATACCCGTTCCAGACTCCGGCCAGACACGCTGGTCGGCCTCATGGATCGGGGTCTGCAGAATATCCAAGACCAAGTCAAGATGGGTTGTGAAGAAGTAGCTAGTGAAGTACCAAACACCATCAATGAAATAATCCCCAACAGTGCAGTCGAAGTGCTGCAAGAAGTCTGGAGGCAAATCGATGTGGTCAGCCAACCGGTAACCCAACAAGTTGTCCGTCCAGAACTTCACTGTCGAGTGACGTCCAATCAACCAGTAAGAACCCTCATCGACTCTCCGAGTATGAGCATGTAATGCCGTACGTATATAAGAACGACACTGGACACTCCGAGGTTTGTCGTCCCTCGTGAAATACCGTTCCATGAGGAGACGGGAAGTGTCATCAGAGGAGGTAATGGTGTCCCAAGTCAGCTTGCAAATAAAGGAGGCGTTAGCAAGCGTGATCGAGCGAATATCGAGGCCCCCCTCGGTAATAGGAGCACAGCATCTAGCCCAGTCCACATTGTAGAAACCTTTCTTCAAAATGTCGCCGGTCCAGAGAAAGTTACGAATAGCTTAAGCAACAGCGGCCTAGGCCACTTGTACACCATCATCGTGTGCGCAAGAGAACTCGTGATTACACTATTGATAAGGAATAGGGCCCAGCCCATCCTTAGAAGTTAGAATTACTTCGCCAATCAACTTGTTGCTGCAATACAAAAACAACTGATCGCATATAGATTTGGCAAAATATGGGATGAGATTATTAGTATTGAATCGCACCAATAAATAAACATATTTGCAATTGATTGATTTTACAAAGAAGAATTTGCCTTGAGAATGCCCAGCTTTACGGGGATGCTATACGGAGTTTAAGGAAGTCATGGCCTATGGTTAACTCAATTTTAGACTGAAAATAAAGATTAGGGTTAATTTTTCTTAGAGTGGGTTTCATGTGCATTCAGGGTCACCGTGTACTCATACACTATTTTAGAAACGTACAATTTGTTATACTAAAAACACACATTGTCACCCGTTATTTTGTTATATAGTGACAACAACTTGAAAAGAAGAAACTCACCCACTAAATATACAAAACATGAATATTTAAATTAACAAATTTACCAAATTAAAAGAATCGTCAAATTAATATAAAATATAATAAACGTAAATATTTAGATTAACAAATTCATTAAATTAGAAGAATCACTATAGACAGAAAAGAAGAAAACTCACCGACAACTAATTTAATACTCAAATTACTTTTTTTTTGTTATAAAGTTAAATGTTGAGATCGATCTCCAAAACAAAATATAACCCATAAAAAGACAGAATTGGAGAAGAAGAAAAAATTATGACTGATTCCTGTAGATTGCAGCCGGAGATGGATGGAGAAGGGGACGATATAGAGATGAGGAATGGAGCGGTAGAAATCCTAGATAGGTTTTTATATGAGAATTGTAATCTTAATAAATAATAAATAATAAAAAATAAAGATTTAATTAGATATATTAAAATCTTAACTTAAATAACTTTTAATGTTAGTGCAAGATTTTAAAACGAAATAATCTGGTTGAATTGAGCTTTGAGCAAATTGACGTGGTTTCGCCACATAAGCTGAAATAGATTTTACAAATATATATATATATATATATATATATATATATATATATATATATATATATAGTATTAAGATGTGGGGAATGGGGAGCTCCATTTTAAAGTTTGATTCAAGCATAAAATTTTCTAGGGCCTGGGCTCTGCTTATAAGTTTATAATATACTATCATTTAATGAGAAGCTTTTTACGATTTCAAGGAAAAATGCTGAACTTTGCACAACTATATATACACAATACATCGCATGAAATTTTAAATTGAACAATTTCTGTGATGTACATACACCATCGACAAGAAAAGTACAAGGTTAGTCACGGGATTTAAATCAAAATGGTCCCGTAACTTTGCACCTTTATTGAAAAGGTCCTGTATATATCACATCTTTCAATTTAGTCCCGTATGTTTTCAATTTGTGCCGATTTAGTCTCAAATCGCCGGAGACCGGTCAAACTACCCCAAAACGACATCATTTTTGTAATCAAAGTGATATTTTTTAAGGTAAAGTGTAATACCATCTAATATAGTGAGATTTTTGTATGTATAGTGAGATTTTTGTTTAAGGTATAGTGTAACATTTTTCCCTTTAATAATTCTAAATATGATATTTATTGAAAATTGTCAATTTATAAATTGCAATAATTAAAATTCTGTCAATTTTGAAAAAAGGAGAAGGTAATTTTAAAAAAATAAGGAAGAAGAATTTGGAGAAAATTGATATTCAAATATTTATAACGTTCAAAATTAGTCAAAATAGGAAAAATGAGTCAAAAGTTACAAAAAAAATAAAATAAAAAATTACACTTTAGTTAAAATTTCTGCACTTTCGGAAACACTGTTCATCGATGGGACATGCTTGCAGGAAGCTGCAGCCGGCAGAAAGCTAAAGGGGAAAGAGGGGCATTTTAGTCTTTAATGACCCAAGTGTGTAGTGTAGTGTAGTGTAATTGAAAAAAGCAAATGTACTAAAATGCTATATTGCTCTTGACTTTGTACCTAGATATTTTTTTCCCTAAATTTTTTTAGGATTCAGCTTAACTTTCCACTACAAAAAAATTGTAATTTAACGAGGGACAAAAAATCCCTCATTAATAACAAGAGCTTTAACAAGGGATTCAATAACCCTCAGCACTAATGAGGGCATTCATCACGCTTGCTACTAATGAGGACGTTAATGGCAATACATTCCCCTCATTAACAACGAGGGCCTTAACAAGCACCGAATAGCCCTCGGTAATATTGAGGGCGTAATACCCTCGTTAAATTGCAATAATATATAATAAGAATAAATTGATCTTTTTTTTTTGTGATAGCATAAATTGAGTTTTTTGTGTGTGATAAAATCAATTAATTTAATTCCTCATATCTTTATATATTTACTAATTAATTTAACCAGTAATTAATAAAACCTCTCAACAATCGCCCTAAATACTAGGTTAAAAACAATAAATCGAATGGGTTAATTGCAGAAGTGGTCCCATGTGAATTTTGTGTTTGCAGTTTTAGTCCCACGTTTTTTTCTGGTTCTTTTTTTTTTTTGCACAAATGCTCCAATTTTATTTTTATTTAACAGTTTTGGTCCCTAGAGAATTGTAAAAAAACAAATTTGGTCCCAAAAATTCATTTATTTTTTGCCTGTAAAATCCAATGGGACCATTTTTGTTAAAAAAAGGACCATTTTCATGAGGGCAAATTCACATGGGACCACTTTTGCAATTAACCCTAAATCGAATCGAAGCTGCGATCCCAAAAAAAAGTCTAGCCCCAATAACCTGAGGAGGAAATCGTAAGCTTTTTAAAAAAAAATATTTAAGACCCGCTTGGTATAACTAGGGAAGGGTAATGGTAATGGGTATCATTGAGCGGTCAATCACTAAGAGTTATTGATTGCATTGTTATTGCTTGGTTAAAACATCAACAAACAATGGGTATCATGTGAGGTGGGTTAACTGAGTGAGGGTAATCATTTGCTTACTTCTATTCCCATTAATTGTGTATCAAAACTACCAAGCAACATCAATAGAAGTAAGGGAGAAAAACATTCCACTACAAAGTCACCTAAAAACTTACAACCAGATACAAAGTGCAGAAAATTTCTGCACTTTAGTTCAAATTTGAACTAAAGTGCCACATACTTTAGTTCAAATTTCCGCACTTTGTATCTGGTTGTAATGGTTTACTCAATCTTGTATCTAGTTGTAATTTTTTCTAGAAGTAATTCTCATTACCCATTTCCATTACAGTTGGATTTCATCTGCCTCTGCTATTTCTTTCTCCACACTAATACACATTTGGGCTTGGACAGCTGTGAAAAATGACCTTAGAGAGCGGTTAAAACCGCTCTCCAAGCATCAGCTGTCCATGCTTGGACAACTGATAAAAAACCGTTGTCCAAGATAAGCACTTGATAATGTTTATAAATTTCGCTTTGCAAGTTTAATCTTGGACAGCGGTTTTGTCTTGGACAAAATATTATCAACATTTTGCCTAAAATCAATATTTTTTTAAATTCGTTTATTATTTTACATAGACAAATGTTTGAAAACCATTGTCTAATATATATATATATATATTTTTAATTATTAATTTATATTTTAAAATTCCTATAATAAAACTATAAACCAAAACTTATATATATACCCAATACCATAAACCATAAACCAAAAATCCTATAATAAAACCATAAACCAAAAACTTATACCACATATATATACCAAAACATCAAATTGATTAATAAACATACACATCATGAAATAAATAAACATACAATCATAAACATATATACGTCCAATACACCAAAAACATGAAATATATATCATCACAAATATATAAAAGAAATTACATGCTACCAAAATTTCAAACAACGTTCGATTAATATCGTATGAATATAAGAATTGATTGTAAAAGGTACCCGCATGCGCCCAATCGTTTTTCCATTTCTCCAAATTTTGTTAGAGTAAGAATTGAGCTCACATTCATAACAAAATCGCAAACAACGAATCAATCAATATAGTATAATTTTTTATTCAATTAATAATAATTTAAATAAATCGATAAATTGACTTACATTGAGAGGAATGTTAAGTTAGAGAAGCGCGGATTATGTCTTCAATATCTCGTTATCTCGTTGCCTCGGAACCCCGTTGATTAACAATTCACTTTATTTAATAAATCAAAAAAAACAACATTTAATATAACGGAAGAAACAACATTCAATAAAGTCTTACATTTCTTTTTTAGCATTTGTTTTTTTTTTTTTTTTTTTTTTGTTGACCTTTCTCGTTCATGACCATAAATGTTAACAAGATCATCTCTAATTATTCTCTGGTATGGGCGTGGATTTGCAGGATCATCGAAAGATGGTACAGAATGAGTGAAGTTTTGAAAAGGATCATCAATTATGTCAACATCTTCATCCGACATGGTCGCTAATCTGAAACTATTGTTAAATTTGTTTGACGAAATCACAATGGACCATTTCTTATTAACTGGCTCGGGGACATAGAAAACTTGTTGAGCTTGGACCGCCATTATGTAAGGGTCATCTCGGTATCCCACATTCTTCAAATCAATGCGTCTAAACCCCGAACTTTCAACTTGGACCCGTTAGTGATCCTCACCCAACTACACTCGAAGATTGGTTGACGGTGAACAACATAGTCGAGTTCCCAAATGTTGACAATCTGTCCAAAGTAAGTAGTAGTTGATTGATCAACTGCAGTTGCAGTAATGGACACTCCACTATTCTGCATAGTACTTGTGGCATCATGATCTCTGGTATAAAATGTGTATCCGTTGCTAAGATAACACTTGTATGAATACACATGTCTATCGGACATTCCGATAACCACTTAACTCTTTCATTCATTTGATTACAAGGTCCCGGTGACAACATATTTGCTACATAACCATTGAACCAATCCAACAAACGTGCGATTGTGCTCAACTTCAATCCATGATCTATCTCTGGTGGGATTTCTCTCAGCAAGTGATCGCATGTGCAGGTCAATAAAAGGAAGCACGTCGACCGTGAAGTACACACAAGTGCATCCGTGTTAGTTCCTCCATGCTAACACTTACAAAGTTGACCACCGGTAATGCCTTCACCATCCATCCTATTGGTGTACCGTAACCGGAAGTCCAATTGCATCGACATTCGAATAAATTCGACCCGATTTTCATTAACTTCTTCTACTAAATAGTGTTCGCAATGCATCCCTCCTACCCTGGACAATTTCATCACATATCCTTTGAGCACTTTCATATATCTCTACACCATACATCCATCGATACTGAAAGGGACCACACATCCTTGTCTCGTGTACCAAATGAACTTAGGGTGAACCATTATATCAAAAAAAATGATGGAGGAAATACATCTCAAGCTCACGAGAGAGTCCCCACAATTTGCCTCTCAAAACCAAGCAATTTTCTAGGATCTATGACCTTGCTACTCATTGCCTTGAAGAACCAACATAACTTTGTTATGGTTATGCGCACATTTTCAGGCAAGATAGAACGTATTGCAATGGACAAGAAAGTCTCCATGATGACATGAGAGTCATGCGATTTCAGATTCATCTGTCTCACGCCATCATCTGATACAAGTCTCTGTATGTTGGAGGAATAACCCTCTGGTACTTTCACATCCTTTAGTAGCTGAAGTAACTATTTTCTCTCATTCTTGGACAAGGTGTGTGCAGCAGGAGGTAAGAACGGTTGACCCCTTTCTCTAGGCATAGGTTTTAATTCTGCTCTTATTCCCATATCAATCATATCCATTCTTGCATTGTAACCATCCTTGGACTTCTTATCAGCTAGGAGAGTGTTGAGCAAGCTGGCACAAACGTTCTTCTCAACGTGCATTAGATCAATGAAGTGTCTAACATACAACTCTTTCCAATAGGGCAATTGAAAGAAAATTGATTCCTTCTTCCAACCGCTAGTGGGGACACTCTTTGCGAAGATCTTTCCATACTGTGTGTCGATATTCTTCATCTCATTCAATACATCCGAACCTGACAATATACGTGGTGCTTCACCTGTCTCAATTGTGCCATCGAATGCATCGGTCATTGTTCTGTACTTATGGGTTGGGTCCAACCACCTCCTATGTCCCATATAAACGGTCTTCCTACAATGTCTCAGCGAATGTGATGTGTCTTCTTGGTACAACAAGGACATGCATCGGCCCTTTCACACTATATATTCGATAGATTCCCGTAAGCGGAAAGTCATTGATAGTTCCAAACAAAGATGGCCTTCAACTTGAAATTCTCCTTTCTACAAGCATCATACACATCGACACCCCTCATCCCACATGAGCTTCAAGTCCTCTATCAAAGGAGCCAGATATACATCTATGTCGTTACCAGATTGTTTGGGTCCTGATATCAACATAGACAACATCATGTAAGTGTGCTTCATGCACAACTCGTGTGAAAGATTATAAACTAACAGAATCACTAGCCATGTACTGTGGTTGGTACTTTGGATACCGAAACGGATTCATTCCGTCGGGTTGAGAGTGCAAGACGCAAGTGTCGCGGGTTTCGGTGCCAAAATTCGATGCCCGACATCGAATGTCTTCCACTGGGGTGAATCAACAGGGTGTCTTAGCATTCCATCTTTGATCCTATCATCATGATGCCATCTTAAATATCTAGCATCCACAGCGCTGCTATACATTCTCCTGAATCTTGGTATTATTGGAAAGTACCACATCACCTTCAAGGAGATTTATTTTTCTTATATCGCTTTAGTCCACACTTGGGACATTCCTCGAGGTCTGCATACTCCTTTTCAAATAAGATACAATCACCCCGGACAAGCATGAATTTTTGATGTGTTAACCCGGATGGACTTGAGCATTTGTTTAGCATCATATGCTCTCTTAGGGCAATACATTTCCATCGAGCAATAGACCACTAATCATTTTCGCATACTTGTGAAGCACTTATCGGACAACCGGTGAAATTCTTTTTAGGTTGAACAATATCAACACGGTGACGGTTTTGTTGCCTTCTTACACACCAGACCCGCAGTGGTAATCCAGCGAGAATCCCTTAACTTCTCGACATATAAGGGTGATCTCGCGGATCATCGTCATCCCCACTTGATGTATCAACAGTCGGAACATCATCGAAAATATCCGCATCCACTGTATCTTCAAACCTAAAGTCAGTTTCTAGGTTGCTTGAGCTACATCCATCTCCTCTCTCACCATGATATGTCCAAACGGTATATGTTTTATCAATACCGTGAATCATCAAGTGGTCAAACAGAGTTTCTCGACCACTAACGGTTTTTCCATTCATACATTTCCAACACGGACATGAAATGTACCGAGGGTCGGTGCAGTGTCTAATTGCATGATTACAAAATTCTTTCACCCCATTACTATACTCATCAGATAATCGATCTGCTCGAACCCACTTTCGATCCATATAGAACTAGAGATGCCTATAGAAAAGACAATATGAAATGTTTCTCAAGATAATGCATGTATCCTAATGTATTAAACCTAAAAGTATTAAACCTAAAAGTATTACAATCCTAATGTAAACTTGCATATAGAATGTGGTAGTACCTAAGGTTTGTATATTGCATATGTATCTAAGGATTTGTTGCATCTCAAAACAATGTATATAACCTAATGTACCATCATTAATCATCTAAAGCAACACACTACTATCCATTCACCAAATCATCAAATTAATATAACAAAATATATCCTAATGTATTAATCCTAATTTATGCTTAAATCCCCACACAAGCATATTATCAAACACCTTGAGTGCATCAATTGTTCATTTACAATTAATTGTTCATTTATCAAGCATATTATTTCAAATTAATTACAAGTACACTGCCAATTAATCAAACTTCTACGTTAATTATATTTATCATCAATTTAGTCCAACCTCAATTCTCAAATGAATCGGAAAGTTATGCTATCAAACACCAAGTTATGCTATACGTTAATATATACTATGCTAGTAGTTTGTATGAAACACCAACCTCAACCTCAACCTCAACTTCAACGTTAATACTATCAAAAACACCAAGTTATGCTATCAACGTCTTCTACGTTAATACTATGCTAGTGGTTTGGTTTGAAATAAATTAGGGCTCTTACCTGATGACGCAGCGGGAGAAGGAGAAAGACGATGGCGGGAAGACGATGGCTAGGGCATGGTTCGCGATTTGGGGAAGAGGGAGGAGGAGGCTAGGGCATGGTTCGCGATTTGGGGAATGGGAAGGAGGTAATGGGAAGACGACGGCGGCGGCGGAATGGGAGGACGAGCGACGGAGTTCGATTAGGGTAGAGGAAGGAGACGCTAGCTTGATTTAATTTGGGGAAAAATTGAAGTACTCTGGTTCGCCGATTTGGGTAGTAATTAAATTATCCGAACACTTGGATAGCGGTTTGGAACCGCTGTCCAAACTATTACCTTGGACAGCGGTTCGAAACCGCTGTCTAACACCTTGCACAACGGTTGTCAACCGCTGTCTATTCTTTTTTTTTTTTTATTAGAACCGCTCTCCAAGCTATAGCTTGGAGAGCTGTTTGAATAAAGGGCTGTCTAAGTGCAGCTGTGCAAGCTCAAATATGTAGTAGTGCCTGCCTAAAATTCTCGGATTTCCGCTCAATTCGACGAAGCTCTTGTCTCTCATGTCTGTTTGCCCGCTGAAGGATCCGGTCTCTCGCTCTATTCAGGTTTGATTTGAACTATTTATCGGATATTGCACGGATTCTGTTTTATCGTCTTCAAGGCATTTGATTGAGATGATTTTTCTGATTATATTCAAAAATTTGTGCCTGTAATGGTAATGCTTCGGTTATTTGAAAATTGTGCACATATGCTTGAGACTTGAGGAGTGTTTGATAAGAAGCCTTAGAGAATTGTTGTTTTGCTGAAAAATTTCAGAAAATATGTCTAAGAAGTTTTGGTTGGGATGAAGTACTCAACGGGCTAGATTAGGAGTTATGTTTATGGAATTGGAATTAGAAGGCCTTGTTTAGGCAATAAAAGTAAAATGTTGGATAAATTGTATGCTACTCTAGCTTGTTTGGTAATAGTAATAGTAGATTAGGTGGTATTCTTGCTCTAGCATATTCAAAATCAACTACAGTAGTAAAACACAGTTTATTTGATTCATGGGTTTAATGAGGAAGAATGTGCAAGTAATCTCTCTGGTTGCATTTAAATTCAATGATGTGAGAATGATCTTGAAATCTATAGTTCCTGTTTTTACTTTTGTGTGTGGATTTATTTGGTTTTAACTTGTTGCTAGCTATTTTGATGCACATGAAGAAGCTGAGGCCTAAGGTGTTATTTAATTGAATTCAAATAATGTTTAGGATATATAAAAAAATAGGACAAATTGCAAAAATAGAACTTAACTTTGTCACTTATTGCACTTTAAGGACCGAATTTTCGTCCTTTGCAGGACATGTACTAAACTATGAAATTGTTGCAAAAAGGATTCTGGGCAATTTTAAGGACAAAATACAATGTATCTTTTCCATTATATATCTAAAACCTTTGGAACCCTAATTAAAATAAAAATAAAAATAGGCATCGATCATCACGGCAAAAAAAATTCAATTCACTTCTTTCTTTCATTCTCAATCTTTGTGTTCTTCTCTTCTCCAAAATTCACTCGGTCAAATGGGTTGGAGAATACAAAGTCTCTATAATACAGGAGGTCCCCACAATAAAATTGGAGAGTATGATAAATGAATATCCATGTTTCAAGTTGATTGAACCGTGTGATTAATATAATAATACCCATTTTTTATTGTTGGAAACGAGAGCTTTACTCTTGATTTTATTCTTGATTTTGCTTCTGATATACCTACTGGCACGCTTCCGTAATTCTTTTTTTTTTTTGTAAGGCTATTACTCATATAAATATTACCCACATAAACCATTCGTTTAGGGCATGATTAATGTAGTATAAATGGAGAATTATGTTTTTTTAGGACTGTAACTATGTGGGGTTGTATTTTAAGGACAATAATTTTACGGGCTTGGAAATGTAGGACAATAAATTTTAAAACTTGTAAATATAGGACAATATGTTTTAAAATTTATAAATATATGATAATATGTTTTAAAAATCAGTAAATGTGGGATAATCAAACCCGAATCTCACATGACACTTCAACACGATTTGAGCTTATTCGGGCTAAATTGTCCTACATTTACAGATTTTAAAACATATTATCCTATATTCACATATTTTAAAATATTTTGTCCTACATTGCCAATTCTGTAGAATTATTGTCCTTGAAAACCAACCACTCTAAAATTTTGTCCTAGAAAAATATTTTTCCCAGTATAAATATATAATATTACCCATGTTTGGTTGTTGAAACTAGAGGTTTACTCGATTTTACTTTTGATTTTGCTTCAACAAGTTTGTAAGGGTATTACTCAAGACCTTATTTTTATGTAAAAATGTCAATTCAGGGATTGAAAGATGACAAAACTATCAATTTAAGGCCTTAAAGATTTTTCCTATCGATTCAAGACCTGAAAGATAAAAAATTATCAATCCAGGGCCTGAAAGATAAAAACTATCAATTTAAGGCTCACACATTTTAAGGCCATGTTTGACACTTATATTTCATGTCCTTATTTCATGTTCTAATTTTTTTTTAGGGTTTACGATTCAAGGTTTACGGTTCAGGGGGATTTAGGGTTCATGGTTCAAGGTTTAGGGTTCAACATTTAGGGTTTAGGGTTTAGTGTTCAGGGTTTAGGATATAGTGCCAAACATGACCTTAAAATTTATAAGCCTCGAATTGATAGTTTCAATCTTTCAGGTCTGGATTGATAGTTTTCTATTTTCCGTGCCTTGAATCGATAGGAAAAAATCTTTTCGTTTTAAATTGATAGTTTTACCATCTTTCAGGCCCTGAATTGATAAAACTCCTTTATTTATTTATTTATTTTTTTTTTGTGCGCTGTAATGCTTAGCTCATATTATTGCAAAGATAATGACTGTAAGACTACCCATCCACAAAATTCGGAGGGTCAGACCAACAATGAGAACTCCCGAAAAAATAGAAGCTCTGGTGAAATCGTGAGCCAAAACATTAGCCCCCTTTTGACAAAAACAAACTTAATGGACATAAAATTATCCATAAGATGAATGATAGCCCGAATATAGTCCCCAAACACTGAGATATCCGATCTCCCTCTCTTGATAGCATTTACTACAACTTTAGCATCTCCTTTAATGATGACATTATCAAGCCAAAACTCCTTCGCCCATTTAACCGTTTCAAAAGGCCCCAGGCTTCGCCTTCTTGCACTGCTAAGACACCAGGCCGCCTCATTGTTTTTGCTAAAACAAAATAACCTGAGGAGTCCCGTTACACCACTCCTATCCCCGTCGCCATCATCTCTTCAAAGAGCGCATCATCTGTATTAAATTTGACGACTTTAACCAGGGGCGGATGCCATGCCTCGCACCTCACCACATGTTGCGTCACCGGTCCAATCCCTTGCATAGCGAATAACCTGCTTGGAGCCACTCCCTTAGCAGCGTAGCAGACGCGAGAACAACCTCAGTTGGCGTCCGGCAAACACTGTACCACACCATAGAGTTAGTTCTTTTCATATTTGCCAGGCCATGGGTATTACGATCAAGACCTAAACAATAATGTTTTAATAATATTTTAATTGTTAAATTATAAATAATATATATTATTCTATGCCAATTAAACCCGAGTACCTAATATGACGAGGAAATGGAGGGAGACGAAAAGATTGGTCTGTTGCAAAGTTTGCAATAACATAAACATTGTCATCCATTTTGTTCTCCAAAACCAAACCATTACAACTGGTCAACAATATTGAGCATCTGAGTTTGGAGTTGATGAACTTATATGTCTCAATTTCACCTTCTCAAACTGACAAGAAAAAAAATACTCCCCTGTCTATCCCGGCAGAGAAGTCCATAAGTCGCGTGGCGAAGGTGTGTGTGTATGAAATTGTGGTCATGTGTGATATGGTACCACTTCCGGCATACCAGCCTTGCGCCGGGAGACGTAGCAGAATTCCAAACAGCAATTCGTCGGGAATAGATTCCATAACTGATAACGTACTAGTACTGGAATTGGTCCCAACCATCTGATCATTGATTATAAAAAATAAAAAATAAAATTCACAAGGCTTAGCTAGCTATCACCTAACTAATTAATTCTGTAATAATCATCGACTAATAAATTGAAGCTTTTGCTGATAAATAATCAACTAATAAATTGAAGCTTTAGCTGATAAATAATCAACTAATAAATTGAAGATTTAGCTGATAAATACACACACACACACAAAGGAGGATACATGAAGGAAGGTTTAATTACCTGTGTGATATTTCTTCGGCGCCGATCAATCAACTTGAGTCTATTGAGAATTAATGCCCTAATATTTGTAGGGGTGTTGAAATTTGAAAACCTAATATAGCCATAGGGGTTCCCCTGTTTAAATATGAATGAATTTTTTAGGAAAATTAGAATCCCTTGAAAAAATTACGAACATAGTTGCTTGTGATGTTTTGAAATTAGAATCGTGGCAAATTAAAACATGCTAAAAACATGACATGATTAACCCAATAATAATAATAATCAATATTTGACATTTGTTTAACTAGGCCATTAAGCCAGTATGTCTATTAAGCTAATTAAATTGTTTAATGGTTTAATGATTAATTTTTGTTAATGAATATTTTTTAAATTCAATTATGTAAATCATAAAATTCTTAATTAATTTTAAGTTTAAATAGCAAAATATAATTATTAAGAGATGAACTAACAATAAAATAGGGCAAGATCTTGTATGCACACAGGTGCACCGTGCACTCATAGTGCATTTAAAAAATGTGCGATTTGT
Organism: Stenogyne calaminthoides; assembly: GCA_037126765.1. Lineage (NCBI taxonomy): Eukaryota > Viridiplantae > Streptophyta > Magnoliopsida > Lamiales > Lamiaceae > Stenogyne > Stenogyne calaminthoides. The sequence goes on from JBBCBC010000007.1 coordinate 14,659,170, forward strand.
TATATTGAAACGTGCAACTTATTTACACTGAAGCATGCAACTATTTTTTCATATTAATAGTCGCACGCTTCAGTATAAAAAAGTTACATTTTTCAGTATAATAAATCGCACGTTTCTAAAATGCACTATGAGTGCACGGTGCACCTGAGCGTACATGAGACCCACTCATAAAATAGCTCAATTTTAACTATCCATAATAAATATCGCAAATACTAATTGGTAAGTACTTCTCATCAAGATGTACGCTTTATGGGAAAGAATTTCACTATGAAATTGGATCCATTTAAAAATTATATGAATCCTTATTGGGCGGCTGAGATATTAACATGCGGATTGCGATAATTTTCGTTGATGGTGTTAAAGGTTTGAGGTTTTTCAGTCACTTTGTGGGAGTTCAAATCCATATGGAAGCAGTTTTTTCACTTTAATTTTTTCAATTTAAAAAAAATAAATATGTTGGGCCTATACTGAAACTTATTAGTTGTTCGCAGAAATACTTATTTACCTTTTTTTCAAAGGGTCCTTCTCATATTTGTTTACTCCTTTATTTAAAAAGACAATAATTTAACTATTTCATTTTCTATTATTCTCGTACAACATTTCAAAATTACATTTCATGCGATTATTTTTACTCATTATAAAAAGTCATATACTTTAATAATAAAGTAAAATTGACTAAAATACTCTCAACCAAAAGTGACTTTATCCCTTTAAATGCTAATAAATAATTCTCACATTAAAATACGTGTCGAAAGCAAAGAAGTAAATAAGTATGGAACGATTGGAATAATTGTTTGCTGAAAAGTATATTTTGCCAAGAAAGTATAGAAACCCTAATTGCAAATCCCAAGGAATTAAGACTTGCATCATGAATAAATTAATCATTTGCAGGAATACCTTACATTTGAAATTGACATAGATTTTAAAGAATAAAGTACTAAATATATTGTTTGTTGGTGGGATTTGTAAGAAAAGTAAAAAAGTGGAAAGAAAAAGAGAAAGTGTGTGTATTTTAATATTAATTGAGTGATAATTAGTGTAATTTTGAGTAGATGTAGGGATAGTTATTAAGAAAAGTGGGGTCACAATTTGCCAACTAAGGAAACGTAAAGCGTAAATTGAAACACAAAAAATGACAAAATGTAAAACTTACTGTGGAGCATATATGAAACAACTTGCCGCATACAAATTTGACAGCACAAGCATCCCTTTCAGATTCCACTATAGTTGATCAAAGAAATGTTGCATCAAATGCAAAATAGAAGTTGAAGAAAACTTAATCATAGGTAATTCTCAATATGCACCTTTAAAACATCTTAAGAGAGGACAAGACAATAAATAGCAAAATCCTTCAAGAACAGAGAAACGGAGAAACTAACTTAGCATCCTCCACCCAAGTAGTGATACCAGGCTGTTCTTATAAAGTTGAGGTGTGTTACAACATAGGCTACTTAGAGTATATCCAAGATGATTTCACGTTTAACAAGATTATAGAAACAAGCAAAACGGCAAAAATCACCACTCATTTGTAAGGCCAACACCTCTTGATATTTCAACCAACCACATGGTTCAATTCTATCACCTTTCTTTAACCCAAGCCCTTCCAACTTCTCGATTTCCAAGCATACATCAGTCAATTTTCTCCATTCCCCCGTTTCTGGTTTCATCTCCGAAACTTCCCACACCAATTCTCCGCATGAAATCAATACAGATAGATACCTTCCTGTGGAAAATAAATAATGGTTTTTCTTTTCTTGTATGAGAACTGTGGAGATATAATAGGGGAGTCTCCGTGATAATTTCAGTCTCTACATTCAAAGTCACGACTGGAGTGTCTTCTCTTTGCCAATGCATAAAACCTTCATTAATCAGTCGACGTCTCGATAATGCTCCCTTACACTACAAAAAAAGCAGTGTTTAACGACGGTTTTAGCGACGAAAAAAACCGTCGCTACTGGGAATGGCGACGGTTTAAGCGACGATTTTCCAACAGTCGGGAAAACGAGGGTCGCTAACATTTAACGACGGTTTTTTTTCAATCCGTCGCTAAGTAGCGATGGTTTCTTTCCGTCGCACAATATCAACGACATTTTACCGTCGCAAATTAGCTACGGTTTTAGAGACGGTTATGTGGGCCCGGGCCCCGGTCAGAAAACACATCGCTAATCTGTCACTAAACTGTTGATAAATTGTCTACGGTCAGGACGTCATATAACCGTCATTAACAGAGACGATTATCCGTCGGTATTGGCGACAATAGTATCCGTCGAAATGTGCGATGGTTTTCCGTCGTCGCTAATACCGACGGTTATTTCGTCGCTAAATCTGTCGCTAAATCGTGAATTTTCGAAAAAAAAAAATAGCTCATAGTGGTTCGAACCCAGGCCCAGGGGCGCCCGGGTGGGCACCGAACCACCGCGCCACGGACCATCTCAAACCCAACCACCAAGCATCTCATATATAAGCCACCAAGCCTCCCAATTAATTGAAGCAATTATTCGCTCCCATGGGGGATCAAACACGGGACGTTGGGCACTTGAGCGGTGATCAATTCCGCTCGGGCACTTGTTTTCTTGCGTTTACTTGATGAATTTAATTGTATATGTCCTAAAATTCGTTTTTTTTCAATTTTTTTTAAATTCTTTATTTCAATTATCTTATTTAATAATTCAATTACATTTTAAAATAATAATTTATATTTTTTATTTATAAATTAAATTATATTATATTAAAATTATATTTTTTATTTATTTTTAATAAATTAATTCTATATGTCCTAAAAAATCATTTTTTTTCCATTTTTTTAAATTATTTATTTCAATTATCCTATTTAATGATTCAATTAAATTTTAATATAATAGTTTATATTTTTTATTTGTAAATTTAAATTAAATTATATTATATTAAAATTGTATTTTTTACTTATTTATAATAAAATTAATTCTATTTATATTTAAAATTCTTTTTTTTCAATTTTTTTAAATTCTTTATTTCAATTATCTTATTTAATGATTCAATTGCATTTTAATATAATAATTTTTTTTATTTACAAATTATGAATAAATGATTATAGTTTTTTAAAATTGTATTTTTATTGAAAAATTACCAAAAATAAGTTATGTTAAGCAATATCAAATAACTTGTAATATGCAAATATAATTGTCAAAATGAAATATTACAAACGAAAAGTTTTACAATATAATTATTATTAAATCATCCTCATCATTTCCCCCATCTGTATTATCATTATCCTCCTCGTCCTTCTCGTCATCCTCCTCATCCTCTTCATCCTTCTCTTCCTCACCATCTTCATTCTCATTCACATCCTCGTCTTCATCATACTCGCTATCCTCCCCGCCGCTGTCAATCTCTATCAAATCTGGATTTGCAGCTGTTAAGTCTACGAAAAGATTAAAATCTCCTGTATGCACTTCAGTTTGAGCATCAACTTGTTCCGTTTGGAACGAAGTGTCGTCAACCGTGGCAGTTGAATCCATTTTAGGAACTTTCACCAGTGATATCGCCTTTACTTTGCAAACAACCATCCATTCATTATTTGCTCTCGAACTTGGATACATGAAGTAGTATACTTGGGATACCTGAGAAACAAACACAAACAGATCATATCCCAGAAATTTTCTTCCTCTATGAACATCGACCAATTTGTATTCGGGATGAATCCTTGTTCCTGAAGCAGATGGATCATACCAATCACACTTGAACAACACAACAGTCTTCTCAGGGAACCCCTTATATCCTACTTCAAGGATTTCTTGCAGGTGTCCGAAGTAGTCACAACTTTCTCCATTGAGCATTGCCTTGTTAATGCAAACTCCACTGTTTGCAGTAGATTTGGTCGATGCATACTCCACCGTATGGAATTTGTAACCATTTACATAATATCCTTGGTACGTGTTGACCCAACGTAGTGGTTCTCTACTGAGATCCCGCATAAATGGGTTATCAATGTGTTGATTATAACCGTGTAACGGTTTTAGGTTAAAATATATAATTGTAAATATATAATATGAATTCACTAATAAACGGTGGTTAGATAACACTCACATAGTTTTGGAACCACTCTAGAAAATCACGAGTAATATATTCACCTACTTGTGCATCTGAGATGTTTGGATGTATACGGTGTAGCTCTTCAGTATAGATCCTTATTGAAAGCAGTATATTATTAATCATATATTATATAATAAATATGCTAATTAAAAGCGTAAATGATACGCATATGAAATACTTACTGAATGTACGGTTGGACTTCATCACAATTGAATAACACATATTTATGTGCAGCTTCAATCTCTTGCCGGTTTAACTAGGGTCGTTCAATACTTTTTCCCAAATATCAACCTGGAAACTTAAACACAGACAAGTTTCCCTCAATATCATCAGCAACATTGTTTGTGCCTCTACCGTCGTAATTATGAGGCTCGTTTCTCAACCTTGTTCTAACATGATCCTCGAAATAGTAAGAACAAAATGTTGTAACCTTCTCACACAAGTAGGCATTAACAATTGATGCTTCAACTTTTGCCTTTTGTTTAGCATTGAGGTTCAAGTTATGGAGATACCTATAGATATATAATAAAAAAATTGATAAGAGCAAAACATAAATATATATATATATATATATATATATTTGTATAAATAGATGTGAAGTGAAGATTTACGTCTCAAATGGATACATCCACCTTTATTGCACTGAACCAGCAATTTTGGCTTCATATGCTAAGTGTACCGGTAAGTGCTCCACCGAATCAAAAAAGCTTGGAGGGAAAATGTGCTCCAACTTGCATAAAATAACTGGAATGTCTTTCTCCAAATGGACCATGTCGTCCCACGTAATCATTGTAGACGTTAAATCTTTGAAGAATAGACTCAATTCAGATATTGTTTGGTAGGAATTCTCGAAATGCGAGGGGCAAAAGTCATATACTTTAATAATAAAGTAAAATTGACTAAAATACTCTCAACCAAAAGTGACTTTATCCCTTTAAATGCTAATAAATAATTCTCACATTAAATACGTGTCGAAAGCAAAGAAGTAAATAAGTATGGAACGATTGGAATAATTGTTTGCTGAAAAGTATATTTTGCCAAGAAAGTATAGAAACCCTAATTGCAAATCCCAAGGAATTAAGACTTGCATCATGAATAAATTAATCATTTACAGGAATACCTTCATCCCAAGATAAATTTTACATTTGAAATTGACATAGATTTTAAAGAATAAAGTACTAAATATATTGTTTGTTGGTTGGATTTGTAAGAAAAGTAAAAAAGTGGAAAGAGAAAGAGAAAGTGTGTGTATTTTAATATTAATTGAGTGATAATTAGTGTAATTTTGAGTAGATGTAGGGATAGTTATTAAGAAAAAGTGGGGTCAATTTGCCAACTAAGGGAAACGTAAAGCGTAAATTGAAACACAAAAAATGACAAAATGTAAAACTTACTGTGGAGCATATATGAAACAACTTGCCGCATACAAATTTGACAGCACAAGCATCCCTTTCAGATTCCACTATAGTTGATCAAAGAAATGTTGCATCAAATGCAAAATAGAAGTTGAAGAAAACTTAATCATAGGTAATTCTCAATATGCACCTTTAAATCATCTTAGAGAGGACAGGACAATAAATAGCAAAATCCTTCAAGAACAGAGAAACGGAGAAACTAACTTAGCATCCTCCACCCAAGTAGTGATACCAGGCTGTTCTTATAAAGTTGAGGTGTGTTACAACATAGGCTACTTAGAGTATATCCAAGATGATTTCACGTTTAACAAGATTATAGAAACAAGCAAAACGGCAAAAATCACCACTCATTTGTAAGGCCAACACCTCTTGATATTTCAACCAACCACATGGTTCAATTCTATCACCTTTCTTTAACCCAAGCCCTTCCAACTTCTCGATTTCCAAGCATACATCAGTCAATTTTCTCCATTCCCCCGTTTCTGGTTTCATATCCGAAACTTCCCACACCAATTCTCCGCATGAAATCAATACAGATAGATACCTACCTGTGGAAAATAAATAATGGTTTTTCTTTTCTTGTATGAGAACTGTGGAGATAGGTAGGGGAGTCTCCGTGATAATTTCAGTCTCTACATTCAAAGTCACGACTGGAGTGTCTTCTCTTTGCCAATGCATAAAACCTTCATTAATCAGTGGACGTCTCGATAATGCTCCCTTACACTACAAAAAAAGCGGTGTTTAACGACGGTTTTAGCGACGAAAAAACCGTCGCTACTGGGAATGGCGACGGTTTAAGCGACGATTTTCCAACAGTCGGGAAAACGAGGGTCGCTAACATTTAACGACGGTTTTTTTTCAATCCGTCGCTAAGTAGCTATGGTTTCTGTCCGTCGCACAATATCGACGGCATTTTACCGTCGCAAATTAGCTACGGTTTTAGAGACGGTTATGTGGGCCCGGGCCCCGGTCAGAAAACACATCGCTAATCTGTCACTAAACTGTTGATAAATTGTCGACGGTCAGGACGTCATATAACCGTCATTAACAGAGATGATTATCCGTCGGTATTGGCGACAATAGTATCCGTCGAAATGTGCGATGGTTTTCCGTCGCCGCTAATACCGACGGTTATTTCATCGCTAAATCCGTCGCTAAATCGTGAATTTTCAAAAAAAAATAGCTCATAGTGGTTCGAACCCGGGCCCAGGGGCGCCCGGGTGGGCACCGAACCACCGCGCCACGGACCATCTCGAACCCAACCACCAAGCATCTCATATATAAGCCACCAAGCCTCCCAATTAATTGAAGCAATTATTCGCTCCCATGGGGGATCAAACACGGGACGTTGGGCACTTGAGCGGGGATCAATTCCGCTCGGGCACTTGTTTTCTTGCGTTTACTTGATGAATTTAATTGTATATGTCCTAAAAAAAAAATTTCAATTTTTTTTTAAATTCTTTATTTCAATTATCTTATTTAATAATTCAATTACATTTTAAAATAATAATTTATATTTTTTATTTATAAATTAAATTATATTATATTAAAATTATATTTTTTATTTATTTTTAATAAATTAATTCTATATGTCCTAAAAAATCATTTTTTTTCCATTTTTTTAAATTATTTATTTCAATTATCCTATTTAATGATTCAATTACATTTTAATATAATAGTTTATATTTTTTATTTGTAAATTTAAATTAAATTATATTATATTAAAATTGTATTTTTTACTTATTTATAATAAAATTAATTCTATTTATATTTAAAATTCTTTTTTTCCAATTTTTTTAAATTCTTTATTTCAATTATCTTATTTAATGATTATTGTTTTTATAAAATTGTATTTTTATTGAAAAATTACCAAAAATAAGTTATGTTAAGCAATATCAAATAACTTGTAATATGCAAATATAATTGTCAAAATGAAATATTACAAACGAAAGCTGACAATATAATTATTATTCGTCATTCTCATCATTTCCCCCATCTGTATTATCATTATCCTCCTCGTCCTTCTCGTCATCCTCCTCATCCTCTTCATCCTTCTCTTCCTCACCATCTTCATTCTCATTCACATCCTCGTCTTCATCATACTCGCTATCCTCCCCGCCGCTGTCAATCTCTATCAAATCTGGATTTGCAGTTGTTAAGTCTACGAAAAGATTAAAATCTCCTGTATGCACTTCAGTTTGAGCATCAACTTGTTCCGTTTGGAACGAAGTGTCGTCAACCGTGGCAGTTGAATCCATTTTAGGAACTTTCACCAGTGATCTCGCCTTTACTTTGCAAACAACCATCCATTCATTATTTGCTCTCGAACTTGGATACATGCAGTAGTATACTTGGGATACCTGAGCAACAAACACAAACAGATCATATCCCATAAATTTTCTTCCTCTATGAACATCGACCAATTTGTATTCGGGATGAATCCTTGTTCCTGAAGCAGATGGATCATACCAATCACACTTGAACAACACAACAGTCTTCTCAGGGAACCCCTTATATCCTACTTCAAGGATTTCTTGCAGGTGTCCGAAGTAGTCACGACTTTCTCCATTGATCATTGCCTTGTTAATGCAAACTCCAATTGTTTGCAGTAGATTTCAATCGATGCATACTCCACCGTATGGAATTTGTAACCATTTACATAATATCCTTGGTACGTGTTGACCCGACGTAGTGGTTCTCTACTGAGATCCCGCATAAATGGGTTATCAATGTGTTGATTATAACCGTGTAACGGATTTAGGTTAAAATATATAATTGTAAATATATAATATGAATTCACTAATAAAATCCAAGGTTAGATAACACTCACATAGTTTTGGAACCACTCTAGAAAATAACGAGTAATAGATTCACCTACTTGTGCATCCGAGATGTTTGGATGTATCTGATTGTAGCTCTTGAAGATAGATCCTTATTGAAAGCAATATATTATTAATCATATATTATATAATAAATATGCTAATTAAAAGCTTAAATGATACGTATATGAAATACTTACTGAATGTACGGTTGGACTTCATCACAATTGAATAACACATATTTATGTGCAGCTTCAATCTCTTTCCGGTTTAACTAGGGTCGTTCAATACTTTTTCCCAAATATCAACACAGAAACTTAAACACGCAACAAGTTTCCCTCAATATCATCGAAGAACATTGTTTGTGCCTCTACAAATCGTAATTATGAGGCTCGTTTTCTCAACCTTGTTCTAACATGATCCTCGAAATAGTAAGAACAAAATGTTGTAACCTTCTCACACAAGTAGGCATTAACAATTGATGCTTCAACTTTTGCCTTTTGTTTAGCATTGAGGTTCAAGTTATGGAGATACCTATAGATATATAATAAAAAAATTGATAAGAGCAAAACATAAATATATATATATATATATATTTGTATAAATAGATGTGAAGTGAATATTTACGTCTCAAATGGATACATCCACCTGTATTACACTGAACCAGCAATTTTGGCTTCATATGCTAAGTGTACCGGTAAGTGCTCCACCGAATCAAAAAAGCTTGGAGGGAAAATGTGCTCCAACTTGCATAAAATAACTGGAATGTCTTTCTCCAAATGGACCATGTCGTCCCACGTAATCATTGTAGACGTTAAATCTTTGAAGAATAGACTCAATTCAGATATTGTTTGGTAGGAATTCTCGAAATGCGAGGGGCAAAAGTCATTGCATAAACACGTGACAATCGTGGCTTTTCATCCCATTCACCTTTCCGTTTGATGTGTTTACACAACGACTCAAATTGGAGACATAGTCATCTGGAAATCTCTGCTCATCAATCCAATTACACAAAGCCACTTTCTATCTCTTATCAAGTGTGATTGGCTTGAGGATATCTTCCTGTACTCTCATCCCTCTTCAAGTGATCACGTTTGCATATCTCATTCAACTCATCACGTGACTTTGAAGTGTCTTTTGTCTTGCCCTCTGTATTCATGATCGTGTGGAACAAGTTATCGAACACATTTTTTTCGATGTGCATCACATCCAAGTTGTGCCGAATCAAAAGTGATCTCCAGTAGGGCAAGTCCCAGAAAATGCTCTTCTTCTTCCAACCACCCGGTACCATTTTATTATGCTCCTCAGCATGTTCTTCCATTGTTTTCCTCAATCCATTCTGATTTATTTGATTTAACAACCTTCCACCTGAATCAATGCAAAGAGATATATACATCCACTAATTTATCATATGTAGATAGAAAAATATTAATAATTAAAAACAACTTATATAAAAATACCTGATCTCAATTGGCTTTTGACATTTTTTGTAACGACTTTGTTCTTGATGAAGTCCTTTTTATTCTTTCGAAAAGGATGACCTTCTGGTAAAAACTTTCGATGGTTGTCAAACCATGAAACTTTTCTACGCTAAGAGGGACCCAAAGCGTCGTCGAATCGTCCATGTTGTAGGGACATGCTTATTTCCCAATTATCTTCCACCGGACAACATAGGAGTCTTGAGGTAGTCGGCCCGATCGTCCATAGCGAGGCATTACATCGTGAAGTTCCTTTCTCGATACATCGTATGTCGACCTCCATTCTCCCACAGATGTATCAAGTCTCTTGTCGGGAGGCTGAAAAAAACATCTAATTTGTCCTTTAGATTCTTTGGGCGGTACCCGATGGTGAGAAACATCGTTTGGGGCTTCATGCACATCCAAGAGGTAGATTATAAGAATCAATATAACCGGCCATATAACGAATCTTGATTACTGCGTGCATTCCAAATGGACAAAAAAACATCGGTGTTAAAGACCCTACCAAGAACATTCCTAGGTTAGATCAAAAACGAAAATACCTCGTCAAGATATTTCCATGCACATCGGTCGCGGGGTGTGTCTCTCGGGTCGAGGATCGGATGACTCCGTATGATGCCATGTCATATCTTTGGCTATGGCACTAGATTGATACAATCTCTGAAGACGAGGAATGATAGGGAGGTAATACATCATTTTATTTGCCACTTTCTTCTTCTTATTCTGCTTCCCTCGACCGTCAGTCCAGTTCCGACACGGTGCTTTGTACCGAGAGTGACAAAATCTGCACTTATCAAGATTCACGTCTTCTTCATTACCCCAAAATAACATGCGTTTATTGATACAACAATCAATACTCTCTACTGGAAGCAGGGACAAATCCAGAAAATTTCATGTTGGGGGCACAAAAAAATAAAAATAAATTAAATACATGAAAGATTTTATGAATTAAATTTATAGGGATCAATTTTGATAATAATTTTGGGACCAAATATGTTTAGCTAAATAAATTATTATTGAAATTAGAATTTAAAAAGTGGGGATGGAGATGTGCAGCGGAGTCCGGACATTGAACAAAAGGTGGGCTAGGTTTTAAATTATAATTTTACAAAATCTAATGTAAAACTTATTAAGTAGTAAAAATATATCATTAAATTTATAAATTGATATCATTACTTTTATAAATTAATATTAATAGTATTTAATATTATAATAGTAATTTATTAATATAAAATTACCAGTTGATAATTATCATGATATTAATTTATAAGTGTAATTTTATAAATTTCACAAGAAAATTAGACTTATAATTTATATCCTATAATTAATACTACTAATTATATACTAATATAATAATAGATTGATTAAGGTGGGCTGAGTTTCAAAAGTGGGCCGGTTGGGGCTAGAGCACTGGACTAGTGGGCTGGGTTGATTTCAAACCATGTATTCAAATTATAATTTATATTAATAATTAATAGTAATAATTGGTATATAATTAATAGTACTAAATTAAAAAATTCTCTGGTGGCACGTTCCCCCTCTAGAGTATATGTAGGTCCGTCTCTTACTGGTAGACCCATACTCTTCAACAGATTCTTGGCTTGATATTCTGTAATAGGCACCTTATTACCGGGAGGAAAGTGTTAGGGTTATACACGAAAAGTATCTTTTACTTTGTATAACCTATGTATTAAACACTTATTTGTTGAAATAAATTGTTTTATCATTTTTGCTTTTAAATATGATTGAATGTTATATATATTTATTGCAAACCATTAAGTAGCATTACATTGTAGTTAACATGGTGATACCAGATCATAGAAGATCACGTTAATGGTTCCTTGTATCACGAGTCGCGTGTTTCACAACTTAGATATATCCGAACAATCTATTGGTAGAAGTTGATGTGAAAAGACTTCAGATTGACTTGTCTTGACCAAGAGATTACACCAAATGCATTCGATCTTGTTTGAAGTGGACCTGAGAGAGGATAAACTCATTACTGACCGACTTAAGGGATAAAGAGTTAGACCTCGATGGTTGTTGATTTCTTAATCTACGTCACTTAATATTTAATAAGGATGTGTGATTAGTAGTTATTGCTTTGACTTATAAATGGGAAGAGAATCATTGCGACTTGATACCCTATATACCTTGAAGCAATAATATTAATTGCCGACGGTTACTAAATTATCTGAAGAATCGTGTGCTTTGCAATGTCTTGCTTGATTGGTCCCTTGGTGGGCCCAAAACCTTTATCATACCAAATTATTGCAAGTGGAATTAATTTTCCTTATATGGATAATAAAAAGCTAAGTTGTCCTTACTCCAAGGATAAAGATATTAATTAATATAAAGCTTTTCAGTGGCTTAATTAATTAATGGACTAAATAGTCTTAAACACGGGAAATAATAATCGGGAGCCATATTACCGTAATATGGGTTAAGATTTGATAGTGCAATATTAATTATATAGTGGGCTGAATTATATTGTGGTGCAATATTGGAATTCAGAAGCCCATTGGAAGGTCCATCTTAATTCTCCTAAAGGCCCCTCAAGTAGCCCAATTATAGTCCAATAAATAAAAGGTGCTTAAAATAAAATAAATTATTGTTGCTTATATTTCCTTGAAATTTTCGAAAATATTAAAGAAAAGAGGGAGAAGAATTTTCTTGAAAAGATTTTATGGAAATGAGATAATGTATTCTTGGAATACAAGATTATCCCATAAATTCAAGAAAACTCCCACTTGGCTTCTTTAATAGGGAATTTTCGAAAATAATAGTGAATAAAAAGGGAAGAAATATTTTCTTGATTTTCTTGGAAAGATTTTATGGAAAAAGATATGTATTCTTGGAATACAAGATTATCTCATAAATTCAAGAAAGATCCAATCTTACAAATCTTCTTGTAATTTTAAAAATATAAATTAAATAAAGGGTGTGAGATTTTTGTGGAAAAATACACATGGAAAGAAGAATATATTGGATATGTTCAAGATTTCTTGGAGATCAAGAAAAGATCTTTCCTAGCCCTAATTGTTGGGATCATACTGGAAAGTATGCTTTTACTTTGTATAATCAAAAACTGAATTTCGGACTTATTTACTGAAATAAATTATTTATCACTGATGCTTTAAATATCATTGAATGTTACATATATTTACTGCATAACTGTTCAATAAATAGTACTTGTTACATTGTAGTTAATTTAGTGATACCAGATCACAAAAGATTAAATTAACATTCCCTTGTAACTAAAAGTACACCATTCACGACCTAGATGGAAATGAACAATCCATCGTGAAGGGTTGAAGTGTAAGGCTCAGATTGGCTTGTCTTGACCAAGAGATTACACTAGTGCATGACTGATTCACTGAATAGGACCTACAGGAGGACAAATGCTTGAACCGAACAAGGAAGAATTAGACCTCAGTGGTTCGTTATTTCTTAATCTTCGTTCCTTAAATAGGATCACGTGTGGTTGGTAACTATTGCTTTGACTTATCATGGGTAGAGAATCAACGAGATTCAATACTTTTTATCTTGGGCAATATTATTGGTCACATGTGATTGCTAAGATTTAATACGGAGAATGCGTGTGCAGAAATCTGTTGTTCGATTTGCCCCTTGGGAGGTTCATAAGTTTTATCATACCAAATCTTGCAAGTGGAACTAGTTTCCGGTATGAGTAATAATGTTGAACCGTTCCTTAACCAAGGACAAAAGATATTAATTAATGGAAAGCTATTTGAGTGGCTTGAATTAATTAATGGGCTTGATAATCTTAAACCGGAAAATAATAACCGGGAGCCATATTGACTTGTAATATGGGTTAAGATGGATAGTCTTGATATTAATTATGTAGTGGGATTGATTAATATTTATGGGCTTGAATAATATTGTGGCTCAATATTGATAATTCAAGATCCATTGGAAGAATCCATCTTAATTCTCCTAAAGGCCCCCTAAGAAGCCCAACACATAGTCCAATAAGCGTAAAAGGTGTTTAAAATAAAATAAATATTGTTGCCTTATTTTTTTTCCATGAATTTTTTGAAAATTATGGATTAAAAGGGAAAAGATTTTCTTTGAATTTTGTTATGGAATGAAGATATGTATTCTTGGAATACAAGATTATCTCATTAAATTCAAGAAATCTCCCACTTGGTATCCATATAAGTATTTTCGAAAATATTGAAATATAAAAAAAGGGCAAGAAAGATTTTCTTGATTTTCTTGAAAAGATATTATGAAAGATATGTATTTCTTGAAATACAAGAATATCTCATAAATTCAAGAAGATCCAATCTTGGATTCTTGCCTATATTTTTTTCAAAAATACTCCATAACAAAGAGTAGGTGGGATTTTGTGGAATATTATAATTATGGGAAAAAAAGAATATAGGAGATATATTCAAGATTTCTTGGAGATCAAGAAAAGATTTTCCCACATTGTTTTTGCCCTAAAATTTCGACCACCTCTACTCTATAAATAGGGGATGATTCTTTCATTCCCAAGTACAATTCCATGTGCTGGAAAAATTAGTAAATCCACAAAGGTGGTGCAACAAAGTTTATTTTCCTTTTGTTAATTGTTAAGTAAAGTAGTGTCCTACCACCGATAGTTAGAGCAAGGATTAAGGGAATACTTGGGAAGTTCTTTTTGAGAGTCTAATCAACAAGACCATTGCCGTCCCAAGAGGTATGTTCACGTAAACTTCATAGAATTTCGCATCGTGTGTTTTTACGTGAATTGATTATATGCATGATTTGTTGTTGGATTATTATTTGAATTAATATAGGATTAATTCATGCTATTAATAATTATAAGAATTAAATTTGTATTTAAATATTCATCCCGAATAGATCCGTGCAACTTATTTCCCAACAACTGGTATCAGAGCCTCGGTTTCGTGCTCTGAATTTTTTAAAATGTAATTTAATTCGTTGTCATTAAATTTGAAATTGGATAGTAGAATTGCTAGATCTTTTTTGCAGGTATCCAATTGTCATGGAATTTAATGTGTTTATTTATGCATGCATAAAAATTGTGGTTTTTAATTCGATTAGTTCGGATTCGTTTTGCCTCGTGAGAAAATCCACGAGTAGATTAGGATTTGTTTGATTTGATCAATGTAATAGACTAGTCTAGATCTAGGTTTATTTATTTTTTGTAAATAAATTGTAATCGGATCGGAAACGGAGGCGGAGACGAAGAATTAAAGGATAAAATCGGATCAGGGCGTGGCGGCGTCGTCGTCCGCCGAAATGTGCCAAGGGAGGCATGCCGCCGACGCGACGCCTTGGCAGTGGGGCTGACGGCATGGGGCGGCCGGGGCCTTCATCGTGGATCGGCGCGATCACGTTTGGTGCTTAAAGCGCTTGTGGCAACCGTCAAGTGGCGGGACGGAAGACAACGCCTTGGCGCCGTGAGGCGCAAGACGCTTGGGACGCTTCTGGGCGAGTTCCGCTGCGTGGCGAAGTTCATTCTGGTGTGTGTGATCCTGTCAGTCTTCTTAGCCGAGGTCTTGTAACGTGCCGGCAATCCTTGTATTGCTGTCTGAGGTGACTTTCGCTGGGGCCGGCGGATCTTGGCGTGCATCCCGATCATGAGAGCTTCTTGGCGTGGCATTTCGAGATGGAGTTCTTTTTTTCGGAGACGATCGAGTGGGAGAAATTCAAGACGACGTTTCTTCAAAATCAAGCGAAGAAAAATCAAACCATGACAATTGGATAATTTGTGCCCAATATGTTTATTTTTTCGCTTTGCTTGATTTATTATTGTGTTATCTTATGCTTTATTTAATTTGTTTAAATGTGTTTGCATGAGAGTTACCCAATGAAAAAATCTCACCATAAAAAAATTACTAAGTATGTTTAAATAATTAATTGACAATTTTATTCCTGATAATAAAATTAAATTAATTTTGACCTCCATGATTTATTTATTTGTGAAGGGCGGAATGGTCAAAAGTTAGTTTTCACATGAATGAATTCCAAATGGATGATTGTGGATTATTACTAGTGGCGGCGATGACCCTCCCCACGAGGCTCGTTCAAAAGCGAAATAATAATCTGTATTTAATCATGGTTATTACTTAGGTATAAAATTGATATGCATATACTTCCCCCAAAAGTCCTGTCAATTTTATATTGGTCAAAAGGGAGCCAACTATTAATCTGGATATTAAAGGTTTATAATTTTCTTGTTTGTAACTTCTTGAATGTGTTTAAATAATGACCACTGCGTGGCTTATTTAAAAAACTGTTTTTGAATGTTGGGCGATGCATGTTCATATTTTTTTGAGATTTTAAATATGATGCATGTGATCGAACCTTGTGATATATTTGTGCTTATGCATATTATTGTTTATTTCAGTTCATCATGTATAACCTTTTAATCCACTATTATATACACTCAAAGAACACCAATTAACTTGGTGACAACTATAATGTTTGGAAAACGAAATATAAGTTTTTGTCCTACACCTTTTTAAGAACATCATTGAGTTCTTGATGTACCTAAACCCACGTAAGCCCTCTTGATGGATCACCTAGTCTTGGAAAGACACTTGTATATTATTTGGGAAGCGAGCCATGAACCCGTGAAACGATGTAATCTTGACTTCATTGTTCGATGATTTGAGACACATTCATGAAGGTGTTGAGTCTTTTGCGAAAATTATGCAAAGTCTTGAAGAAATATTTTAACAAAAGACCGCATGATCAATCAATTTAAAAATGACGACGTGGCGGTAAAAGATGGTTGAGGAACACCAGTAAGGAAGCATGTTCTCGAAATTAAACACCATTTTGAAAAAAATGGCATATCTCGGTACTAAGTATTGTGATGAGGCCCAAATCGAATTTCTTTTGCTAACTCTACCAAGATGATTCAATGGGTTTTCTTGTAGTTTTGTGATGAGTGATCACATGTTTACTATGGACATCCTACAAAAGCCTTGGAGAAAAATAGAAAGCATTTAGGAAAGAAAAGATGAAGCATTGGTGACCAAAAGTCTTTTCTCTCGAGATCTAGGCCATTGGAAGGTAAGTCTCAAGAAAAGGAAAGTGGTCGTCAACCAAAGCAATCTCATCACTAAGAAAAGTAAAAAAAAAAACGAGTTAGTTGTTTGGGTGTCAAGAAAGGACCAAAAGGAAAATGTTTTAATTTGGTGAGAAAGGACATTGGAAGTTAACTGTTCGATCCCAAAGGAATGGAAAAAAAGGTAATTCTCAAGCACTAGTTATTGAAACTTGCTTAGCGGCGTATGCCTCCCATTTATGGGTAGTGGATCTGAGGGTCCACTTGATCATGTTTGTTTCACTTTACGGGGTTCAAACGGACCCGAGCAACTTAGTGGGGTGAGATCCTCATCACCTTTGGCGTCTTCTACGAGTGGCGGTGAAGCGATGGGAGAAGTGCTGTGTTTTTGAAGACGAGTTTTAATTTTAAGAGATGTTCTTTTACGTTCCAAGTTTTAGAAAAGAATTTAATTTCGGTTTCTAAACTTTTTCTTGATGGATATTCGGTTACTTTTAATAAAGTTGTTACCATTTCTCTTTTTGATAAATTTATCTGTCATGGAGCGTTGTCGAATAATCTCTATATAATTAACCACTCACGAAATGCATCCTATAACACATCAATTGTTTTAGAAAAAAGCGTTCATCGGGCGTGAACGAGACACTTCTATAGCATCTAAGATTGGGGCATATAAATCCAAAGAGGATCCAAAGGTTGGTGAAAAGAGCGGTTCACCGGAGTTTCTCCAGTTGAACCAATTCGACCTGCGAATCATGTTTGGAGGTAAAATGACCAAGAGGGCATTTGGAGCTAAGGGGAATAGAGCCAAAGAAGTGTTAGAAATCGTTCACCGGATATATGTGGTCCAATGTCAACCAAAAGAAAGGAGGTTATGAGTATTTACGTCACTTTTATTGATGATTACTCAAGGTATGCAGTTATATTTTCCTTATGAAGCATAAATCGAGATCCTTGAGAAATTCAAAGAATTTAAGGCTCAAGCAGAGAATCATAGGGAAAAAACGTATCAAGTCTCTCACGATCCGTCGTGGAGGCGAATACCTCAAATGATGAGTTTTTGAACTACTTATCTTATGAAGGATTGCATCGGACTTGTTTTGCACCGGAACCCCTCAACAAAACGGGTTGCGGAAAAAAAACAGAACTCTTTTGGAAATGGTCGGATCTATGATGAGTTATGCGGATCTTCCCAAGTCGATTACGGGGTCATGCCTTGGAAACAACAACCTACATTCTGAACTTGGTGCCATCCAAATCGGTTCCCAAAACTCCCAAAGAATTGTGGACCGGGAACAAGCCTAGTTTGATACACATGAGGATTTGGGGGTGTCCGGCCTACGTGTTGGACAAGGAAGCCGGTAAATTGGATCCTCGATCAGAATTAAGGTTGTTTGTGGGATACCCCGAGGGAACAAAAGGGTGTATGTTCTATGGTCCCGAAGATCAAAAGGTGGTAATAAGCACCCACTTTAGATTTTTGGAAGAAGACTATATGAACGAAAGAAGACCCAGAAGTGAGATTACCTTAAATGAGCTAAGGGGGCTAACCTCAATGCCAACTGTACAAGATGACATACCAAACGACACACTTACACAACCGGAACCTCGTCGTAGTGGGAGGGTTGTGAAACAGCCCGAGAGATTCATGGGAATAGGATAGTCCTCGGACTTGATTCCCGGACAACACGAATCAAACCCATGGACATATCCCGGACAAGACGAATCAAACAGCAATGAAAGCCGAAATGGGTTCTATGTTTCATAACAGAGTGTGGGAGCTAGTCGAACCACTTAATGGGGTCATACCCATTGGTTGCAAGTGGGTGTATAAGAGAAAAAGAGGACCGGATGGGAAGGTGGAAAACTTCAAAGGCAAGACTCGTGGCGAAAGGTTATACTTTCGAAAAAAGGGATGGATTATGAGGAAACTTTTTAGCTAGTAGCCATGCTCAAGTCCATCCGTATTCTCTTATCGATTCTTTGCGCGCGTCTCGACTTTGAAAATCGGCAAATGGATGTCAAGGCGACTTTCATGCGGAAGTTTTGATGAAGAGATCTATATCACAACAACCCCAAGGCTTCATTGAAAAAGGCGAGAACACCTGGTTTCTAAGCTCATGAAGTCCATATACGGACTCAAGCAGGCATCGAGCTTGGAACCAATGTTTTGATCATGTTATAAAGTCTTATGGGTTTGATCAAAAGCGAGTTTGAAAGTTGTTATGTACAAAAAGCGTGTCAAAAATCGCATTGGTATTCTTAGTACTATCGTGAGCGACATTACGATCGCCGAGGGACGATGTAAAGGTGTTATCGGGCGTAAGGGCATGGCTTTCAAAAACGGTTTCATATGAAGGACTTAGGGAAGCCGCGCACATCCTTGGGATCAAGATCACTTTCGAGATCGCGAAAATGATGTTAGGCTTGTCGCCAAACTTACATAGACAACGTCTTGAAACGATTCGACATCTTGAGGATTCGAAAGGCTTCGTACCTTTCACACATGGAATCCATCTATCTGAAAATGTGCCCTAAGGCCTTGAGAGATAGATGACATGAGAGGCATTCCTTATGCTTGGTTGTTGGAAGCACTTATGTATGCAATCTTTATTATGAGGCCAGGATATCTGCTTTGCGTTGGCATGGTGGCAAGATATCAAAGTAACCCCGGAAAGAACATTGGGCGGCCGATTAAAAGCATTACGATATCTCGAAAAGAACTTCGGGATAGAATGTTAATTTATCGGTCGGATAGTCTAATCCCATTTCTACGGACTCGAATTTCCAATCGGACATAGACTCTGAAAAATCTACCTCCATTAGTGTGTTTTGCATGGGGAAGGAGCCGTGACATGGAGAAGCGTCAGCATAATCGTCGCGAATTCTACCATGGAAGCGAATATGTAGGCTGCTGCGAGGCGGCGAAAAGCGGTTTAGCTCTAGAACTTCCTAGTGAACTTGAATGTAGTTCGAATTTGCCCAAAGGAATCATTTTTATTGTGACAATGCGGAGCGATTGCAAATTCAAAGGGAACCAAGAGCCCACAAAGCCGGCAAACACATTGAAAAAAAATACCATCTTATCTGAGATATCGTTAAGAGAGGAGATATAAATTAAAGAAAAGCGTCGAAGACAACTGGCGAGATCCATTCACAAAGGGTGCGCCTCAATACGATCGAGAGACATGTGGAAGGAATGGGTGTCAAGACCGTTGCCAATCTGCTTTGAGTATAAGTGGGGAAATTATTAGGTTAGTGTAGGTGACATTAGATGTCACATATTAGGAACTACACGAGACGTGTTGTAGTATACTTAAAAAAACTTTGAGTATAAGTGGTAGATTGTTGGGATTATCTTTGAAAGCATGCTTTTACTTTGTATAATCAAAAAACTGAATTCGGACTTATTCTTTGAAATAAATTGTTTATCATGATGCTTTAAATATCATTGAATGTTACATATATTTCTTTGCATAAGCTTGTTCAATAAATAGTCGTGTTACATTGTAGTTAATTTAGTGATACCCAGATCACAAAAGATTAAATGAACATTCCTTGGAACTAAAAAAGTACACCATTCACGACCTAGATGAAATGAACAATCTATCGTGAAGGGTTGAAGTGTAAGGCTCGGATTGACTTGTCTTGACCAAGAGATTACACTAGTGCATGGTGATGCCTTGAATAGGACCTCTGTGAGGACAAATGCTTGAGCCGAACAAAGAAGAATTAGACCTCGATGGTTCATTATTCTTAATCTTCGTTCCTTAAATAGGATCACGTGTGGTTGGTAACTATTGCTTTGACTTATCATGGGTAGAGAATCAACTTGAGATTAAATACTTTTTATCTTGGGCAATATTATTGGTCACATGTGATTGCTAAGATTTAATATCTGAATCGTGTGCAAATACCCTTGTTCGATTTGCCCCCTTGGGAGGTTCATAAGTTTTATTATACCAAATCTTGCAAGTGGAACTAGTTTAGGTATGAGTAATAATGTTGAACCGTTCATAACCAAGGACAAAAGATATTAATTAATGGAAAGCTATTTAGGTGGCTTGAATTAATTAATGGGCTTGATAATCTTAAACCGCGGAAAATAATAGCAGGAGCCATATTGACTATAATATGGGTTAAGATGGATAGTCTGATATTAATTATGTAGTGGGATTAATTAATATTTATGGGCTTGAATAATATTGTGGCTCAACATTGGTCGATCTTAATTCTCCTAAAGGCCCCTAAGTAGCCCAACATATAGTCCATAACCTGAAAAAGGTGTTTAAAAAAAAATAAATATTGTTGCCTTATTTTTCCATGAATTTGAAAATTATGGATTAAAAAGGGGAGAAAAAGATTTTCTTTGAATTTTGTTATGGAATGGAGATATGTATTCTTGGAATACAAGATTATCTCATTAAATTCAAGAAATCTCCCCACTGGGGTATCCATATAAGTATTTTTTTAAAATATTGAAAATATAAAGGGCAAGAAAGATTTTCTTGAAAATATATTATGAAAGATATGTATTTCTTGAAATACAAGAATATCTCATAAATTCAAGAAGATCAAAATCTTGGATTCTTGCCCTATATTTTTGAAAAATACTCCATAACAAAAAAAAAGTAGGTGGGATTTTTGTGGAATATTATAATTATGGGAAAAAAAATATATATTCAAGATTTCTTGGAGATCAATAAAAGATTTTCCCACATTGTTTTTGCCCTAAAATTTAGGCCACCTTTACTCTATAAATAGGGGATGATTCTTTCATTCCCAAGTACAATTCCATATCTTTGGAAAAATTAGTAAATCCACAAAAGGTGGTGCATCATTTTGTTAATTGTTACAAAGTGTCCTACCACGGATAGTCGAAGCAAGGATTAAGGAAATACTTGGGAAGTTCTTTTTGGTGAGTCTAATCAACAAGACCATTGCCCGTCCCAAGAGGTATGTTAACGAAACTTCGTAGAATTTCGCGTCGTAGGTTTTACGTGAATTGATTATATGCATGATTTGTTGTTGGATTATTATTTGAATTAATATAGGATTAATTCATGCTAGTAATAATTATAAAATTAAATTTGTATTTAAATATTCATCCCGAGTAGATCCGGTGCAACTTATTCCCCAACACTAATTGCCTTTTGAAATTTTTGAACCCCTAACTTATAAATAGGGGATGAATTTTTCATCCCCAACTAGTGTTCCGTCGTTGGAAATATTAGAAATCCACAAAGGTGGTGCAACAATATTTTATTTTCCTTTGTTTTTATAAATCGTTCATTGGAGAACCTTCCACCGGGGTTATTGGACGAGGACTTGGGAATACTTGAGAAGGACTTTTGGTGGGTATCCGGATACTTGATCTGTCATCTCGGATCGTCTCTCCAACGAATGCGTTCGTAAACTCCTAGAAATTCCGCATACTAGGATCTTTTACGTGAAATATTATTTGCATGTTGTAGTTGGATTAATTATTATTTGAATTCACTTAGGTAAATTCATGCTAGTAATAATTGTTAATTTAAATTTGTGTTTATGAGGTCATCCCGATAGATCCTGGCATATGTTATCCCAACAATTTGGTATCGAGCCACAGTTAGAGCTCGATATTTTAAACGTAATTTAAATTGTTGTTCATTAAAATTGAAATTAGATAGTAGAACCTCTATTGATCTGTTTTGCGGTATCCAATTGTCATGGTATTTTAATGTGCTTATTTACATGCAAATAATTTTTTGGTTTTTAATTCGATTCGTTCGGATTCGTTTTGTCTCGTGAGAAATTCCACGAGTAGATTAGGATTTGTTTGATTTGATCAATGTAATAGACTAGTGTAGATCTAGGTTTATTTATTTTTCGTAAATAAATTGTAAGCGGATCGTGAAACGAAAACGAAAACGAAAGAAGTTAAAACCGGACGTCAAGTGCGGACGTCTGACTTGAGCTAAAACCGAAGCTGCGATGTCTAAGCAGGCCGAAAACATCGCCTTGATCCTCGCCGGGGACGGACGGGGGCGACCGGTCCTGCGCTAAGCGCCGCGGAGTCTGTTGGGCATCGCAAGGCGAGCGTCCGGCGTCTTGAGACAACGTGTGGCGGGCAATGAGCTATAGGCTGGACCCGGACCGACGGATCAGGTCCGCAATCTCCTGCATACAGATGGGGCGGCGGCGATGAGGGATGGCGATCAAAAGGCGTGCGCTTTAGTGCATCGCGACTCGCGTTAAAGTCGTGAGCTACTTATTTTCGGATGTCGTCCTAACCCTAAACGGAGGACATTTTTTGAAGAATTGTTCTTGATTCGGTGGGAGCCTTTTCGAGGCCGAGCGATGTAGGTAAAAAGAAGAAACGATTTCTCAAGATCAAGACTTGGAATTAAACCATGAAAGTTGGATATATGTGCCCAACGTGATTTATTTAGTCTTGATGCTTGCTTTAAATTCATGCAATTTTATTTGTTAAATGTGTTTGGATGGTTTAGAATTGTCTAAAAGAAAATCTCACTTTAGAAATTACTAAGTATGTTTTATTGACAAATTTTATTTGGGATAATAAAATTTACGTCAAATTGACCTCCATGATTTATTTATTTGTGAATTCTTTTGGAGAAATTTCCCCAACGGAACGTCCAAAAGATGGGTTTCACAGAATAAATTCCCAAAAGGATGATTGTGAATTATTATTAGTGGCGACGATGACCCTCCCAACGAGGCTAAATGCAGGCGAAGTAATAATTATGTATTTAATCATGGTTATTACTTAGGTATAAAATTGATATGCATATACTTCCCCAAGTCCTTTGTCGATTTTATATTGGTCAAAAATGGGAACCGATTATTAATTTTGAATTAAAGGTTTATGGCGCTTCTGTTTGTAACTTTGCTTGAATGTGTTTAAATAGACAGTTCACCACCGTGACCTATTTAACCTATTTTGAGATGTTACCGATGCATGTTCATATTGTTTTTGAGATTTTGATATGAGCGATGTGATCGAATGTAATTTTGTGCTTATACAAATTATTGTTTATTTGATTCGACACATGTCGCAACCTTTTAATCCACTGTTAATATACTTAAAGTGAATAGAATTGTATAGGAAACTATGTTGATTGTAAATGAAAAGTGTTGGGGTTATCTTTGGAAAGTATGCTTTTACTTTGTATAACGAGTGAATTTGGACTTATTCTTTGAAATAAATTATTTATCCTTTATTGCTTTAAATATCATTGAATGTTACAAATATTTCTTTGCATAAACATTCAATAATTAGTACGTGTTATATTTTTAGTTAATTTAGTGATACCGGATCACGAAGATTAAATTAACAATCCGACCGTAACTAAAAAGTGCGGAATTCACAACCTAGATGGAAATGAACAATCCATCGTGAAAGGTTGAAGTGTAAAAATCAGTTGGCTTGTCTTGACCAAGAGATTACACTAGTGCATAATGTTGCCTTTGAAAGAGGACCTCTGAGGAGAATAAATTCTTTAATCTTCTTAATATAGAAGAATTAGACCTCGGTGGTTAGTTATTTAAAAATCTCCGGTTCCTTAAATAGGATCGTGTGGAATTAATAACTATTTCTTTGACTTACGATGGGTAGAGAATCAATGTGATTCAATACTTTGTATCTTGGGCAATATTATTAGTTACATGACGATTGCTAAGATTTAACACGAAATCGATTCTTAGTCGTCTTGTTTGATTAGTCCCCTTGGGAGGCTCAAAAGTTTTATCATGCCAAATCTTGCAAGTGGAATTAGTTTTTCCTTATGGATAATAATGTTGAGCCGTTCTGAAACAAGGAAAAAGATATTAATTAATGTGAAGCTATTTTGGTGGCTTAAATTAATTAATGGGTAATCTATCTTAAACTGGGAAATAATAACAAGAACCATATTAAGCTAAAATAGGGGTTAAGATGGATAGTGCAATATTAATTATGTAGTGGGATTAATTAATATTCATGGGCTTGAATAATATTGTGGCTCAATATTGAAAGTTCAAGGTCCATCGGATGGTCGATATTAATTCTCCTAAAGGCCCTCAAGTAGCCCAAAATATAAAGTCCATAAGCTGAAAAAGGTGTTTAAAATTAAATAAAATATTGTTGCCTATTTTTCCTAATTTTTGAAAATAAATAAATAAAAAGGGAGAAAGATTTTCTTTGAATTTTGTTATGGAATGAGGATAAGTATTCTTGGAATAAAAAGTTTATCTCATTAAATTCAAGAAATCTCCCACTTGTTGTTATTTGTTTAAGTAATTTTTGAAAATATTGAGTGAAATTAAGGAAGGAAAGATTTTCTTGGAAAGATATTATGGAAGATATGTATTCTTGGAATACAAGAATATCTCATAAATTCAAGAAGATCCCAATCTTGAAAATCTTGCCTTAATTTTGAAAAAAAACCATATAAAGAGGAGGTGGGATTTTTGTGGAATAATTTAAATATGGAGAAAAGAATTATATGGGATATATTCAAGATTTCTTGGAGACCAAGAAAAAGATTTTCCCATCTTATTCCCAGGGAAAAAATCGTCCACCACCTATTATTATAAATAGGGGATGAATTTTTCATCCCCATGCAATTCCATGTGTTGGAAAAATTAGAAATCCACAAAGGTGGTGCAACATAATTTTATTTTTCCTTTTGTTAATTGTTTTAAAAGTATCTTTCCACCCGATTGTTGGACAAGGGCGAGGAATACTTGAGAAGGCTCTTTGGGTTTGTTCTTGTGTGAATGGGATATCCATCTTCTCAGCGGTTGTCACTCCCGAGGTTAGTTCACGTAAACTCCTACCTATTTACATGTCGTAGGATTTATGTGATAAATTTATATGCATGATTTGTTGTTGAATTCTTATTTGAATTAATATAGGATTAATTCATGATAGTAATAATTGTTAGAATTAAATTTTTATTTAAATATTCATCCCGAATAGATCCGGGCAATCAATTCCCCAACAAAAAGTTATGATTGTCCTAACTGCACAAAAGCACAAGTGGATTCTTGACACACCAAAAATCGGATAAGGCAAGTGATGAGTCAAAAATCTTGGGACTCGTCGGATCACCTTCGAGAGATGTTGTCATTTGAAAATGGTGGAGGGCAACCCGTAAGGGATTCGTCCTCAAAATAGATGGCCCTCGAACAAACTTGAGGTTACGGGTGCAGTTATGATCTGGAGACCCGGATCGATTTGCTACTCAACTCTCTGCCCAAAAGTTTTGAGCACTTGGCCTCGCTAAGCTGATTTGTTGCAAGATTTGGTCACAGCGACGAAGCGTTGATGGGGCACCAAACTCAAGCTTTGGCGACAAATGGTCCGTCTTCATCTTCTTAGGCGAGGGAAGGCAAAGAAGAAGAAGGACCAAAAATAAAATCAAACTCAGCCCAGGTGCGAAGCGATGGTAAGATGAGAATCTTTGGTGGTGTCGAGGAAAATCCAAGAGGAAGTCTTAAAGCTGCGGTGAAAGGACAATGGAGGTTTGCTGTTCCCAACCCCAAAAGGGCGAGAAAAAAAGGTAATTCTCAAGCACTAATTGTTGAAGCTTGTTTAGCGGTATCTTACCGTTCATGGGTAGTTGATATGGGATCCACTACATGTTTGCTTCGGGTTCAAACAAACCCGTCAACTTAGTGGAAGTGAGATCCTCATCACATTGGGCTATCTTATGAGAGTAGCAGTGAAGCGATGGGAAGCGTGCTTTTGTCTTTTGAAAACAAGATTTTAGTCTTGAGAGATGTTCTTTACGTTCGGTTTTTTGCAAAAACCTTATCTCGGTTTCAAACTATTTAATGATGGATATTCTATTCGTTTTTCTAAGCAAATTCTTATTTACCGTAATGATGTGATTATTGTCATGGAACTTTCACGGAAAATCTCTATACTATTACTGTGCACACCCACTCACAAAATGCATCTTATAAAACATCATTTGTTTCATGCAATAAGAAAACGTTGAGAAAAGTGAGCGAGACACTTATGGCATCTAAGATTAGGTCATATTAATCTAAATAGGATCGAAGGTTGGTGAAAGATGGTTCATTGGCCAGATCTCTGATTAGAACCACTTCGACTGCGAATCATGTTTGGAGGTTAAGATGACCAAGAGGGGCATTGGACCGAGGGAATAGGGCCCTGAAGTGTTACAAATCGTTCCTGCTTGGCGTGTGTGGTCTGATGTCAACCAAAGCTAGAGGTGGCTATGAGTATTTACGTGACTTTCATCGATGATTACTCAAAGGGTGGGTACATTTTCCTCATGAAACACAAATCGGGAAACCTTTGATAAATTCAAGGGTTCAAAGGCCAAGCGGAGAATCATCGGAAAAAAAGTATCAAGTTTCTATGATCGTCGTGGAAGAATACCTCACTATGAATTTTTGAACTACATCGAGGGCGAGGGCATTGTTTCCCCAATTAGCTACACCGGAACCCCTCAACAAAGCGAGTTCATGAGCGAAAAGCAGAACACTCTTAGAAATGGTCAGGATCCATGATGAGT
This sequence comes from Stenogyne calaminthoides, assembly GCA_037126765.1. Classification (NCBI taxonomy): domain Eukaryota; kingdom Viridiplantae; phylum Streptophyta; class Magnoliopsida; order Lamiales; family Lamiaceae; genus Stenogyne; species Stenogyne calaminthoides. The sequence goes on from JBBCBC010000007.1 coordinate 14,686,530, forward strand.
TATTGAGATCTACCCAAGTCGTTTTGGGGTCATGCCTTGGAAACAACGGCTTATGTTTTTGAATCTGGTACCATTTAAATCGGTTCCCAAAACCCCCAAAAGAGTTGTGAATGGGGCACAATCGATCTGAGATACCTCGAGGGATTTGGGGGTGTCATAGGGCATACGTCTTTGAGATAAAAGAAATTTGGTAAGTTGGATGCTGTTCGGGTAAAGAAATTTTATAGGATATCCATAGGAGCGAAAGGTGCATGTTCTATGGTCCCGAAGATCAAAAGGTGGTAATAAATCGCACTTTAGATTTTTGGAAAAGACTTTATGAACAATCGAAAGCCCAAAGGTGAGATTACCTTAAATGAAATAAGAGGGCAAACTCACTATACCAAGCTATGCAGTTGATATACCAAAAGCGTCACACAAACCTGATCGGAACCTAAATGTAGTAGTTGGAGGGTTGTTAAACAACTGAGAGATTCATGGGGATAGGAGAATCTTGGTTTGTCCACAGGGATAATGAATCAGGACCCTGGTCCTACAAGGAGGCGGTCCAAGATAAGGATTGAAATCTGATAAAGCTGCGATGGAAGCGAGATGGGCTCAATGGATCATAATCAAAGTGTGGGGGTAGTTGAACCACCAAATGGGGTAAAACCCATTGGATGCAAGTGGGTCTACAAGAGGAAAAAGAGGGCCGGGACGGGAAGGTGGAAACCTTTAAAAGCTAGGCTTGTGGCAAAGGGATACACTCGGAAAAGAAGGTGTCGATTATGAAGAAACCTTTTTTGCCATGCTTAAGTCCATCCGTATTCTCTTGCGATAGATAAATTTTGCGCATCTAGAATTTGAGATCTGGCAAATGGATGTCAAAGGCGGCTTTCATTATGAGGAGTCTTGACGAGGAAATCTATATCTGTGACTCGAAGGTTTCATCGAAAAAGGCCAAGAACACCTTGTGTGCAAAGTGAGAAGTCCATTTATGGACTTAAGCAAACATCTCGAGCTTGGAACCAATGTTTTGATCATGTAATAAAATCTTATGGGTTTGATCAAAATGATTTGAGGATTGTGTTTATAGAAAGTGTGACAAAAGCGCCTTGGTATTCTAGTACTATCGTGAAGCGATATTACATGCATCGAAATGATGTAAAGGTTTTATCGGGCGTAAGGGTATGGCTGTCAAAACAATTTGATATGAAGGACTTAGGGGAAGCCGGTCATATTCTTGGGATCAAGATCATCGAGATCGAAATAAAAGAATGATGGAACTATCGCATAAACCTTCATACATAGATGTCGTTTTCTGCGGCGTTTTCAACATACAAGATTCGAAGGGTTTTGTACCTTTCGAGCGCGGAATCCGTCTGTCGAAAGACGTGTGCCCTAAGACACAAAGGGAGATAGATGACATGAGGAGGCATTCATTATCGTCGTCGTGATGGAAGCCTCATGTATCTGATGTTGTGCGCGAGATGGGATGCTCCTCTTTCTGGCAAGTGGGCATGGTATGAATATCAAAATAATCTGGGAAATCAACATTGAATTTGTTAAGAACATTAAAATATCTGAAAAGAACTTCGAGATAGAATGTTGGTTTATCGATCGAGCGGTTTACTTCGATTGGGATACCGGGACTTCATTTCCAATCGGACTTAGATTCGGAAAATCTACCTCGGGTAGTGTGTTTTTTTATGCAGGGGAGGCATGTAACATGGAGCGTTAAAAGCGAAATGCATCATTGATTCTACCATGGAAGCGAATATGTAGTTGCTTGTGAAGCAAATAAAAAGCGGTGTGGCTCAAGAACTTCCTAGTGGACTTGGGCGTTGTTTGAATTTGCCCGGCAATCCTCACGGTCTTATGTGATAATCTTGGGCGATTGCAAATTCAAAGGGCAAGAGCCCACAAGGCAGCAAACACATTGAAAGGAAATACCATCTTATCACGAAAAATCGTTAAGAGGAGATATAAGTGGCAAAGATTGCGTCGGAAGACAAAGTGCGCCTCGATTAACATTCGAGAGACATGTGGAAGGAATGGGTGTCGAGGCGTTGTCAATACGCTTTTAGTATAAGTGGGAGAAATGTTATTAAGTTGATGTAGGTGACATTAGATGTCACCGGATAATATCGAGATATCTTTGTGGTATACTTAAAAGCGAGACTTTCGGTATAAGTGGGGAGATTGTTGGGGTTATACATGAAAGTATTCTTTTACTTTGTATAACCTATGTATTAAACACTTATTCTTTGAAATAAATTGTTTATCACTATTGCTTTAAATATGATTGAATGTTATATATATTTATTACAAACCGTTAAGTATCACGCGTTACATTATAGTTAACGTGGTGATACGAGATCCGAAGAAGATCACGTTAACGGTTCCTTGTATCTACGGTCGTGTTTCACAAATTAGATAGATCTAACAATCTATTGGTAGAAGTTGATGTGTAAGGCTAAGATTGGCTTGTCTTGACGAGATTACACTAATGCATTCAATGCCTTTGAGCGGACCTCAGAGAGGATAAACTCATTCGCATGACTTAAGGGATGAAGAGTTAGACCTCGATGGTTGTTGATTTTTTAATCTCTGTCCTTAATAAGAATGTGTGTGATTAGTAGTTATTGCTTTGACTTATAAATGGGAAGAATCATTGCGACTTCGATACCCGATATCTTGGGCAATAATATTAATTACGACGGTTGCTAAAGTATATCTGAAGAATCGTGTTATACCGATGTCTTGCTTGATTGATCCCTTGGTGGGCTTGGAACCTTTATCATACCAAATCTTGCAAGTGGAATTAATTTTCCGGTATGGATAATAAAATTTGGGCTGTCCTTACTCCGAGGATAAAGATATTAATTAGTATAAAGCTTTTCAGTGGCTTAATTAATTAATGGACTAAATAGTCTTAAACACGGGAAATAATAATCGGGAGCCATATTACTTAATATGGGTTAAGATTGGATAGTCTGATATTAATTATATAGTGGCATTAATTAATATTAATGGGTTGAATTATATTGTGGCTCAATATTGGAATTGAAGCCCATTGGAAAGTCCATCTTAATTCTCTAAAGACCCTCAAGTAGCCCAATTATAGTCAAATAAATAAAAGGCGCTTAAAATAAAATAAATTATTGTTGCTTATATTTTTGAAATTTTAAAATATTAAAAAAAGGAGGGAAAAGAATTTTCTTGAAAAGATTTTATGGAAAGGAGATAATGTATTCTTGGAATACAAGATTATCCCATAAATTCAAAAAAAACTCCCACTTGGCTTCTTTAATAGGAATTTTTTAAAATAATAGTGAATAAAAAGGAAAGAAAGATTTTCTTGATTTTCTTGGAAAGATTTTATGGAAAAAGATATGTATTCTTGGAATACAAGAATTTCTCATAAATTCAAGAAAGATCGATCTTGCAAATCTTCTTGTAATTTTTTGAATTATAGGCTAAATAAAGGGTGTGAGATTTTTTGAAAAAAAATACATGGAAAGAAGAATATATTGAATATGTTCAAGATTTCTTGGAGATCAAGAAAAAGATCTTTCTAGCCCTAATTGCCTTGAAATTTTTGAACCCCCTCACTTATAAATAGGGATGAATTTTTCATCCCCAACTAGTCATTCATGTGTTGGAAATATTAGAAATCCGCAAAAGGTGGTGCAAACAATATTTTATTTTCCTTTGTTTTATAAATCGTTCATTGAAGAACCTTCCACAGGATTATTGGGCGAGGACTTGGGAATACTTGAGAAGGACTTTTTTGTGGGTATCCGAGATACTTGATCTGTCATGTCTCTCGGATCGTCTCTCCAATTCGAATGCGTTCGTAAACTCCTAGAAATTCCCATCTTTAGGATCTTTTCGTGAAATATTATTTGCATGTTGTTGTTGGATTAATTATTATTTGAATTCACTTAGGTAAATTCATGCTAGTAATAATTGTTAATTTAAATTTGTGTTTATGAGGGTCATCAGATAGATCTCCGCATATGTTATCTCAACAGGACAAATCTCATTGATCAACTTACTAATCCCGATTATAATAGGCTCTTTGAAAAGTTTGTTCTCGACGCCTTGATAATATAAATCGAGCATTGAATGAAAGCAGAGAGTTTGACATCCATCATCGAGATCTTAAATAAAATTTCTTTTTGAGTATTCAGCAAAAAATTAGATGCTTCCTCATTTGGTTCATCCTCCATAGCCTCATCTTGAAACCTCGCACCGCCATGATCATCATATGATACATATCCGGTGTATCCATTGCAGTGTCTCAAAGCATGGGATCATCGACTCCATGATCATCATGTGTCTCATTGTATTACGAGCATTATAATACTCTTCAAGATCATTGAAATTAACATTCCATTGATCTTCAACATAGCGTGTCCAATTGTAGTAATAAGGAACAAAACCATTCACGATGATATGTGTTTGAACGCCGACAATCATTCCATTATAACTTTACGTGATTTCTTGCATTACCACGGACATCTTATCGACTTAAATGCATTGTGTTGGGAAATTAATTGCCGGATCTATTAGGGATGAATATTTAAATACAAATTTAATTTTAACAATTATTACTAGGATGAATTAATCCTATATTAAATTAAATAATAATTCAACAACTTGATCATGCATATAAGCGGTTCCACATAAATCCTCACAATGCGGAATTACTACGGGTTTCGTAGAACTAACCTCTCGGGTAATGATAGTTGAGAAGATGGATCCACTTTCTGCGAACAAACCAAAAAGCCTTCTCAAGTATTCCCCCATCCTTGTTCAACAATCCGAATGGTAGGAACTTCATGAACAATTTAACAAAAGGAAACATAAAAATTATGTTTGCACCACGCTTTGGATTTCTAATTTTTTCAACCGTGGAATTTTCCTTTGAGGATGAAAAATTCATCCCTATTATACACACATAGGGGTGAGTCGAAATTTTAGGTGTGAAAATAAGATGGGAAAATCTTTTCTTGATCTCGAAAATCTTGAATATATCCCATATTTCTTTTCTCCATAATTAAATATTTCCACAAAATTCCACCTCACAATATTATGGTATATTTAGAAAAAAATAAGGGTAGGAATTCCAAGATTTGGATCTTCTTGAATTTATGAGATATTCTTGTATTCGAAATACATATCTTCCATAATGTCTTTTCAAGAAAATCGAAAATATTTCCTTCCTTATTTAATCAAAATTTTGAAACCTCGTAACAAATAACCAAGTGGGAGATTTCTTGAATTTAATGAGATAAACTTGTATTCAAGAATACTTATCCTCATTCCATAACAAAATTCAAAAAAATCGTTCTCCTCTTTGTTTATTAATTTGAAAAATTAGGAAAAAATTAGGCAACAATAATTTATTTTATTTTTAAACACCGCTTTTAGGTTATTGGACTTTATCTTTGGGCTTTTACTTGAGGGGCCTTTTAGGAGAATTAAGATTGGACGCCTTCTAATGGACTTTGAATATCTAATATTGAGCCACAATATTATTCAAACCCATAAATATTAATTAATCCCCTACATAATTAATATTTCACTATCCATCTTAACCCATATTCTTGTTAATATGGCTCCGTTTATTATTTCCGATGTTTAGATTATCCGGCCCATTAGTTAATTCCAAGCCCTTTGAAATAGCTTTCCTTTAATTAATATCTTTTGTCCTTGGTCAAGGAGCGGTTCAACATTATTATCCATCTGAAACTAATTCCACTTGCAATTTGGTATGATAAATCTTATATGAACCTCTGAGGGCAAATCAAGCGATACTTTCTTTTACCACGATTCTTCGTATTAAATCTTAGCAATCGCGTGTGACCCGATGTGTTGCCCAAGATATAAAGTATTGAATCTCATTGATTCTCTACCCGTCATAAGTCAAAGCGATAATTACTAACCACACGATCTTATTTAAGGGCGAAGATTAAGAAATAATGAACCACTAGGGTCTAATTTTTTCTGGTTGATCTTTGAAAAATTTATCCTCACATAGGTCTGTTAGGTTACATCGGGTCATGCACTAGTGTAATCTCTTGGTTAAAACAAATCGTGCAGGCCTTACACTTCCAACCTTTCACGATGGATTGTTCATTTCCATCTAGGTCATGAACAACGTACTTTTAGTTACAAGGAATTTGTTAATTTAATCTTACGTGATGCGATATCACTAAATTAACTACAATGTAACAATTCTTTGTTTATTGAACAATTATCTTGATAAATATATGTAACATTCAATGATATTTAAAGCATCGGTGATAAATAATTTATTTAAATAAATAAGACATAAAATTGGTTTGGTTATACAAAGTAAAAGCATACTTTCGGTATAAACCCAACAATCTCCCACTTATACTCAAAATGCTTTTTTAAGTATACTACATCATATCTCGTGTAGTTCTTAATCGTGACATCTAATGTCACCTACGAACCTTAATAATATCTCCACTTATACTCAGCCCATTAGCGGTCACGACACCCATTCCTTCCCATGTCTCTCGAATGTATTACGGCCCCGGAACCTTTGTGAATGGATGCGCTGGGATTGTCTTCGATCGATCTTTGCCACCTCTATCTCTCCTCTCTTAACGATTTCTCGTATAAGATGGTATTTCTTTCAATGTGTTTCTTGGCCTTGTGGGCTCTTGGTTCCCTTGAATTTGCAAGCGCTCCGACATTATCCTGATGAAATATTGATTGTCTTTGGGCAAATTTGGAACTTCATCAAAGTCCACTAGGAAGTTCTTGAAGCAACCTTCTTTATTTTGCCTTTACTGGCATTTCGTATTAAACTTCCATGGTAAGTCGGCGATGCATTTACAATAATGCTTCTCCATGTCATAGCTCCTCCCGTACAAAAGCCCTGCTAGGGTGATTTTGGAATCTAAATGGAATTGGAAATCAAATTCAGGTATGACGATAGGGATTAGGTTGTCGGTGATAAA